>CAOJBK013217371.1:0-16416 GCA_948294925.1 Codiaeum variegatum
TAGTTAGTTAATCTTGTAATTTTAGTTAATATGAGTTGAAGTCTAGGTAGACGCCTTAATCCACCGTTAATGTCCTCAATTGATTTTCTATCTCTTTGGAATTTTTCCAAGTCAAATTTTAGTTTATAAATCCAAAATTATTATGGAAAAATAATAGATTAGGAAAGTGAGTTGGTGCTTGATCAAACAAATCAAACGAATCCCTCAGGAGAACGATATCGGGACTTACTGTTTATAATTCTTGATACAATCCCGTGCACTTGCGGGTGTTGTAGTCGGCACACATCATATGTTGAGCATTATCAAAGAGGTGGTAGGTCTAAGCTTTTTCTGGTGTTGGATTTCTTAAACCATTTCCCAGACATGAGAACCTATATTGCACTGTCTCATCCCTTTGGCTGGATGAGTTTGGATATTGATCATTCCCCTGACAGGAACTTAGTTTCTGCCTTGGCCAAGAGGCTATGGGAGACCACCAATACCTTCTATTTACCTGTTTGAAAGATGACTATGACTCATTTTGAGTGGTCCTGTCTAACTAGTAGGTAGTTTCAGTCTACACATGTAGTGTTCGATAGACATGTACAACCTCATCATACTTTGGCTAATCTTCTTGGTCATAAGCCTCTCTATAATACCAAAGGGGTGGTTTTTAGGTCTTGGTTGCTAGGGTTATTGAGGAGGATGGATCCAGTCTCCTATTCAATTGATTAATGTGTTAGAGTGTGTCTATTAATCTTCCTTTCAACCCTCTCTCTATATAATGAGAAAGGTTATGTTGACCTAAAGGTGATGGCTTCATTAGCCAACTTGATATTGCTTGGCCAGTTTGATTGGGCTGGTACCATATTGGTCATGGCTTACAAAGTGATGGGCAAGCTGACGAAGAATAATGAATTAGCATCCATGTAACCATGACAGTCTAGGAGGTCAGTATTTCCCTTTTCACTTTGCTCGAGGCATTTGTTCTCAAATTTTACTGACTTTTCTATTCTTCTTTTTTTTTTGGTAGCTTTAGGCCTTTACTCAAATTTTGGCTCTTCCCCTAGGACCATTGATGGAGGTGAGGTTTTTCTCTCGATGGAGAGGATGTAGAGCAAGGATTCTTAGGTTAGGCCCCATGCCAATTTCTCTTTTTCTCAGTACAAAGACATCTTAGCCACAATTACTAAGGTATGCCTTTAATTTCTTTACCTTTTGTCTGCTATAGATTTCTAACATTCGGGCATTCTTTCAAGTTATTTTGGGCACCCTATAAATTTGGTGCCTTAGGAGACATTGATCCTTTTGCCTTGGGTCTCTCCTATACTGACAAACGGGTTATCGTGGGCTCCTCTATGACCATGGAGTTCAACTTGGGTGAGCAGCTTATTGCTTAAATGACTATGGAGGGGGTTGTACCAGCTAATCTACCTACTATTATGAGGGATCCCATGGAGGTGATTTACTGGGAGTTATGGTGGGTTAGAAAGCCTAGGTAGGAGTTTATTATACATGGTGGTTCTTATGTAGAGTTCATTACCACTCACTTGATGACAGGGAGGCATCTACTTTTTTCCAAACCATATTGTGTTCTAGTGGTTTCTGCCACTGCTGCTCTGAGGCATAGATCTCACGGTCAAACCAGTCACTTTTTTGCTTAAGCCATGCCCAGTACTATTTCAAATTCCTTAGGGATGGGTGCTTCTATGCATTCTTGCTTGAGCCAGCCGTAGGGATTTTTCCCTTGTTTTGTGTATCATGTCTCCTTTATTAGAGCAGATGGTGTGCTAAGGCACCATTTTGTTGCCAATTAGTATCCAGTTGGGATAGCACTATTCGATCAAAGAACCTTACCACTGACGATAAGCTTTCTTGATTCATGCTCTGTGATTTCTTTTTTAGTGTTTTGATACCCGTTCTCTTGCAGGCCCCTAATCCAATATATGGTCAGAGATATGACACTCATATGCAGACCTTGCATTCATTGAGTACCACATTATCTGCATTGAGTGACACTGAGAGTAGGAGAGAGCCGCATATGGTTAGTAGGTACGTTCCTCGAGGTGGTGATGTTGGAGTGGCATCTAACAATGAAGTGACATCGGTAAAGGATGTGTGATGCTTAGGATGCAAGTTTAGCTGACTTGGTGTGGCCTTATTGCTGCTTTTTTTTTTGTAGAAACTTGTTTGTTATTTTTATTTTTTTGAATGTTGTAATGGAAATTTATGAAAACTTTCATTTTAATCATGATTTTCTGCTTAGAAAATAATTTCATTCGGGAATTGAATTTTAGAAAGTATTTTTGGGATACAAATCTCAAAAAATGGAATTGGATCGAGTCAGAACTGAGTGTCCTGATGGGTATGAGCAATGCGCAAGTTGATGTGCACACCTGAGCACTGGCATATGCACCGGCCTCCTAGTGCATGCGCCAATAGCCTGGTACATGCGCTCGACCTTCCGAACTCCAATTTTGTCTCGATTCTTGTGTCATTATATAAGATCGTACAAAAATTATTTTTTATTTAGAAAATCATGAAAACATTTTATTGTCACTGAAAATTTAGTTTCTTTCTATTCTTTTCCACAAATGGAGCAACACTTCAGTCATATGATGCATAGATGGTACAAGAAATAAGACCAAGTGAGTAGAATCAACCTCGAGAAGTCTAGCATGAGTGCCTTGCCGACGCTTAGGGGGCATAAAAATTGATTGAAATTTTTTGAATGCTTGCATCAGATTTTGGGATCTAGTTGATCATGTTTTTTTATTTGAGGCTGGTATGGACAATATGCTTTTTATTTTTTTGGAGTTTTCTATTTTGCTTAGTTCTAATTCTGAGGCTAATCTGGCTATTCCATTTAAGAGAGTAGGTTATTTTAACTCTTTCAAGAAGCTTTAGGATTTGAGTGTAGAGGTAGCTTCTGACATAGTGAATGATGATTTTATAAACTTGCCTACTATGGATGATATATTTTTGGATGATTCTGATGATCTGGTTTGGTCAGCTAAGAGGCTGAAGGCCTATGCGTTTGGTTAGACAACGAGCTATATTTTTGTAGGTCTAGTTCAATGGGTTGATGTGAGGGTGGCTGAGCTGATACCCTACATGGGTGAAGGGAAGTCTATAGCTGGTATGATTTTTGCAGAGACACAGTTGATCCTTGATCGTTACTATAGCTCGAGAGAGTCTTAAACCATTAATCCCATCTTGCTTCAAGCACTCATAAGGCCCTTTTTTTACTTTCATATTTCATTTTAGAGTTGGTTAAGTGACCATCATAAAATTATTCCTGGTCCTGAATTGAGAGACTATCTTGCATCATGGTATCAGACTAGGAAGATTTTCATCTATTTTTCCTCTGAGAAGGACTGGATTAGCTAGCTGATGGAGCTAAGTCTCTCTGACTTGTTTTAGAGAATTGGTTGGTACAAGATCAAACATTTCATAATAAGGAGTCAAGGATTCAAGCACATGTATTTGCTTGGTTTCAAGGAGGTGACATGGTATCAGGCTACCCAAGTCCTTCACCATATGGGACTTGATCAAACTGTGCCCCCATATGGTATCCATTTCGAGGCAATTGTTATGAATACTTGAGTAGCTAGAGCCATCCTTAAAGGCTGGATTTAAGATTTTGAGAGGGAAATACTGGTTCCAGGTGATGATTATGTCAAGCTTCCAGAGTACTTAGATTGGTGGATTGGGTCATGCTAGTCAAAGGAGAAGGCAAAGCGATATGCTCTTTTGACTGAGATTGAGGAGTGAGTTTGAGGCTTTTAAAAAAAAGGCTTTTGGTTGTTTTTTTTTCTATCTTTAATAGTTTATTTTGGATGTTCTAAAATATGAATAAGACCTCAATAAAACATACTTTATTTTTATCAAGCTCTTATTTTTGTTTAAGTTGCTTTTTGGGTTTTTAGCTTAGCAAGCTGCTTTTATTGTTGCCTAGACCACCTTTTTTATTTTCAATCTAACAAGTTGTACACTAAATTTTGCCTAAGCTGCCAACTTGGGTTTTTAGCTTAGAGGGTTTCATTCTTTTTTTTATTATTATTATTTTTTATTTCATTATTTTTTTGTTCATTTTTGCATGTAATGTTAAAGAGCCTATGTGAGTTGAATGCTTTGGATTGTACCTATGAGGGTTGCCTATGTATCTCTTTATAATAGATTTTGACAACGAAGAAGATAATAACTTTTGGAGAATTAGGCCCACGTAGTTCTTGTTTCAGTAATGTGATGCTCGATGCATGCTCATGCAATAAGAACACTAGATGTAGTGTTTCTTAAGTTGATCGAGGTTAGTGGGATGACTGAATTCATTATCGTGGATGTTCATTAGGATGACACCTTCACTTGACATGATCTTCTTGATGATGTAAGGCCTACTTTAAGGAGGTTTGAATTTCCCTTGAGTTTCTTATATGAGTTTTCTGATTTCTTTTAAGACAAGGTAACCTTCTTGGAGTTTGCAATCTTTAACTCTCTTATTGAAATTCCTTGTAAGCCTTAGTTGGTAATTCTAGGTTTGATGAAGGGCTTCTAACTTTTTCTCATCAATCAGGTTGAGTTGGTTATAATAGGCCTATTGCCAGTCAAGTTTAGAGATCTGAGATTCTTAAAGTACTCTTGCTAATTGGATTTCTAGCTAATTGGATTTCTAGTTCTATATGCATGAACACTTCCATTCCATATACCAGTGAGTATGGTGTGGCTTTAGTAGCTTATTTGAATGCAATTTTTACCCAAGGAGGGCACTTAGCAAGTGTAGGTGCCAACTTCTATGATTACCAATCATCTTTTGAAGGATGTTCTTGTGAACCCTAATTTTCACACCATTAAATATGGCCTAGTAATACGAGCCTAATGGTTCAAATCAGGTCAACTTGAACTTTAAACAAACCCAAAAAACCTAAAAAAAATCAAATCAAAATGGACCGAACCGAACATAGTCAACCAGAGCGTGCATGCATTTTGCACAAGCGCATACATGTGGTGACTTAGGGTTTCTGGCACGCATTCTATAAATTTCAACGTTGAGAACTGTCCCGAGTTCCAATTTTTTCAACTGCTCCAAGAACTATTCACTCTCTAGACACACTCAGACACTGCTAAACACCTCTTGAACACTATATTTAACATCAAAATGAGTTCTAATCATTAGAAACTCACAAAAATCACTCTGGTTCCAACATGTTCAACAGTTTAGTCCCTGCAATTCCAATTGAGACAGACAAACACTAGCCCTCCCCGATCACAATGGAGGGTTGGTGCCTGTTTGTCATCAGACCCACCAATGTCCAAATATCGCAAACAAAAGGTAAATTGGGTAAAATATGCTTTATCAAAATTCTATTTTTTATAAAAATGAACCAGTTTAAGCCCTTGAACTCTGAATTAAGGCAATGTTTATCAAAATTCCATTTTTTTATAAAAATGAATCATGCAAAGCCTATGAACACTAATTTTGACATCATTAAATCCGGCTTGTTAATATGAGCCCAATGGTTTAAACCGAGCTTAAATTGGACTTCAAACGAACCCAAAAAAAAGCCCAAAAAAAACTAAATTGAATCGGACCAAACAAGACCTAGAAAACTAGGCCCAAAAACCCAGCCCAAAATGACTGTGTTTCGGTATGCAAGCATACATTTTTGGACTCGTGTATACATTTGGCCAAAAATGCATGTGTTTTGTCAAAACACAAGCATTTTGCCTCAAGGTTTCTGGCATGAATCCTTATAAATTTTAACTTTTCTATAACAGTTGTCAAGATTTTTTGAATGACCTCCAAACATAATAAAATGTAATTTCCAGACTTTAACACTCCCAAATAGCCTCCAAACACTATGATTTTTCCCCAATTGATCAAAACTTTCAGAATTTCACAACAAACACTACGGTTCCTACCAGTTTAGCAATTCAATTCCCTCCAATCCCATTCAGATAGACAGATACCAGTGCTCTCCAAACACAATAAAGACTCGTTTAGATTTCATCAAACCATCCAATTTGCCAGTTCCAAAACGTCAAAAATCAAAAGTAAAATTGGTATAATATATTCCTTACCTTTAATCTCTAAATCATTTTAACCCCTTTAAAATTGAATTAAGGTATTTTTATCAGAATGAAATTTTAAGTCCTTTAATCTAATCTAAGGCATGTTTTTCTGAAAATCCATTTTTCATAAAATGAAACTAATTTAACCCTAAACTGAACTTAGGTAATCAATTCACATCCAAAATCAAGTTTTCATTAATAAAAATCTGAAATAGGTTAACATCCTTTTGGTTAACAATTTTATTAATTAAAATTGGTTAGCTACTGAACATTCAAACCACCCTGATGGTTATCAGAAAAGCCCCCACCCTTAGCGAGAAGGAAGAAAGACATAGGGTTTGATTCTCATTCAAAAGGATACACTGGCAGGCCATTTCATGGCTTCAACTCTAAAATCCAATTTTCCTTTATTTTTGCTTTTTATTTATTTTATTTTATATTATTCAATTATTATTTGTTAGTATTTTATTTTTGTCAGATTTGTTGTTTTCGTAACTATTTTGTCATTTTTATTATTTTTGTGTATATATCTATATTATGGAAAGTGTACTCCTCTCAGATCATATGGTTGGAGGGAAGATCCTCGATTTCAATTATTTTTGCATATGTAATGTTATTGCTTTCTTCAGAATAGTGTGCCTTCCCTAGAACCCAAAGTGGGCAAGAGGAAGGACCCCTGATCAATTCTTGTTTTACTGCTTATGGTTTGGCATATGTATTATAGCATGTTCATGCATCACTTTTGCACTTTTAACTGTTCATGCACCATGATATCTATTCATGCATACATGAAAGTCTTATTTTAACTAAAATTGCATGTTTTTAAACCAAAAGTTATTGTGTAAAATGGTAAAAACTATTTTTCATAAAAATTATTTTATCAGATCATGAATCCCCGAACTCCCTTTAGTTATAACGAACAACCTTTTAAATTAGGTGAAAATCATTTTTTCTAAAATTGAGCTTTTTATAAAAGGTTTCTTAGTCACCAAAGAAAAATCAATTTTCTTAAAGTTTTAGGTGGTGACTCTGTACACTTAACACACCATGTGCATGCCAACAAACACATGTGGATGCACAAATATGGGTCCCAACCACTATCCGTGAAGCCATGCACAATCCGACCCCCTTGTTGTTCATTTCTTTTGAGCCATAAACTCAGAGAAAAACTGGAAGATCCTGCTGGCCGCTCAGATGGGGCCTCACAGTTGGCAACTCCACTGGGGACATTTGGAAACTGGATCAAACTAAGTAGATTATTTTCTGAATAAAATAATCTTTTGGCTTAAAACTATGTGAAAGTAGGTTTTGATGCATTATTTAACATGCTCCTTTATCTTAGGAAAACTCGGATAGAGAGTAACATTGCATGAGCTTCCCTCCTTGGGACTGATTTGTCGATAGTGAAATCATCTAACTCCAAGGCATACACTTTGATCCATTCGATTGGGGTAATAAGGTTGTACATACCGCCGAACCCACAGATCTCTTTATTCACATGTGGTTAGGTATATTGCACCTCTAGTCATCGGGGAAGCTTAAAATCACCAAACTCTCATGTAATATAAGAGTTGACCCTAGGTTTCATTTGCCTTAATAATTTTGAATATTACCTGTCATCATGAAATCTTTTTCATCCATGAATACATGTTGCATGCATCACTACATCTAAAAACCTAAAACTAGACTAAATGAACTTATTCCAAAACAAAATCCAATCCCTCAAACACTTACCCTCTTTTCATATCTGCCTGCCATTAGCTTATCTTTCAAAAATCTGATACCCTACATTTTCCTGTCCAAAGGTCAACATGTCTAACATTGGAGACAACACCACCACCAATAGTGTTGTTGATGTTACCATCTCTACTCTGCCTCCACTTGCTCCATTGGCTCCTCTTACAGACATTGTTGGGATGTTTGCTAAGATTATGAGGAGATAGGATGAAGCCCTAAAAACTCATTAAGAAACCCTCTCAGCTATGATGCAGGCCCTAAAATATACTATAATGGGCAATTTCCAAATAATGCAAACTCAGTATAGATTGCAAGCTATTAATCTTGCTTCCACCTCATCAAATGCAGGAAAGGAAACAACACCCCATCTACCCCTACGATGGATCCTTTCCTAAGAGGGGTTAAAGATCATCCACTACTAATATCTATGCTTAAAAATTACGAGGAGATGGATAAGACCTTGAAGGCCTTAAAGAAGAAAGAGAATGTCCTCGATGTGAAGACCATGAGTCATTTCTCGAATGCAAGGCTTCTACCCAAGTTTCAGATGCCAAGATTTGACGGTAGTACTTTCCCCAACACTTATTTAAGGATTTATGATGGTACACTCTACCCCTTAGGAGTGGAAGGCAAGCTTCTTCCCCAGCTCTTCCAACAGTCGCTCACTGGTGCGGCTCTAAGTTGGTTCATTCAACTAGATAACTCTAAAAAACTAACTCATGAGTCAATTTGTATTGAATTTGTAAAATAATATTCATATAATCAAGAAATCAATGTTAATAAAAGAGATCTTGAAACAACAAAATAGTCGCCAATGAAACATTATCTGCTTCATCACAAGATAGAGGAAGAAAGCCTCACAAATGGTAACCAGACCATCAGAATCTAAATAAGTGGACATCATTGTCAAAAACTTGATACCTATATATTGAGATAGAATGATAACACAATATCTGCCTAATTTTAAAACACTTGTGAATTTTGGCACTCGCTTGGAAGAAGGAGTTGAATCTGGCCTCATCAGAGATGAAACTCCGACCTCATTCTCACGTTTCAAGAAAATAACCCATGCTTAAAAGTAAGGTGGGGTTAATGCGTTCTCAGTCCATAAAATTCTACATATCCAATGAAGGGAATTCACCAACCTAAGGGGATTAACACTAACCTATCTCCTGAAGCAATGTTTAGAAAAGGGCACCTTCTAACCACTAGAACCCAGGCCCATTCCAAACCCACTACCAAAGAACTTCAATATGAATAAGAGGTGTGACTATCACCAAAAGCCATGGCATAAGACTGATGATTGCAAATCCCTTCATCATAAGATACAAGACCTCATTGATGCAAAGGACATTTTGCTACCCACTATAAACATCGACACAAATCCCCTCCCAGAGCACATTGTAAATGCAATCCTGTATGAATTTGAAGAAGCGGATTCAATGCACCTCATCACTGATATTATTCCATTGAGAAATTACCACTACACTGGAGATGATGAATCTTCCTTAAAAATGTCCCTCTCCCCAAATTGCTCACTTTTGAATAGCCAAACCTTCTTGGCAAGGTCAGTCTATAGTGACTACTGCTGTGTTATCATCCACCTTAGACACATGGGAGATGGAATAGATGCCATTACCAAAAGTCGCACAATAACTCAAGCACCTATTATTCCTACATTTGCAAACCGATCTGTGCCTCAAAATAAAGGG
Organism: Codiaeum variegatum; assembly: GCA_948294925.1. NCBI lineage: Eukaryota > Viridiplantae > Streptophyta > Magnoliopsida > Malpighiales > Euphorbiaceae > Codiaeum > Codiaeum variegatum. The sequence goes on from CAOJBK013217371.1 coordinate 9,498, forward strand.
ACTCCTGAACTTGAAGAGGATCCCATACTTAAGCAACTCAAGAAGACTCAGGTAACATCTCCATATGGAATCTACTCATGTCTTCTTATCCTTACTACTAAGCTCTTTGCAAGGCTCTAACCCAATGTCAAACATCACCTGACATCACTCCTGAGACACTAGTTGAATCAATCACAAGCTCTACAAAAGGCGCATCCATCTATTTCTCTGATAATGAGATCTCACCCGGAGGACCACATAATGATGCCTTGTACATTACTGTTATCACTAGAGAGAAGATTGTTACCATGACTCTCATAGACAATGGGTCTACCCTTAATGTTTGCCTGCTGAAGGTTGCTAGTTTCTTGGGGATAACTATTACTGATTTCATCCCTCTTGATCAAATTGCACAGGCATATGACAATTCCAAGAGAGAAGTTTATGGGGTGGCAACACTGACCGTCACCATGGGCCCTACTACCTTTAAAGTTCCTTTCTAAGTCATTGATGTGCCTTCATGCTTTAACTTTCTCCTTGAGGGAGTTTGGATACATCAGGTTAAGGCTGTACCATCTACCTTGCTAAAAATGGCACAGTCACTATCAAAGCTAGCACATTTGGTAAATCTGAAGTCTCAGACATAATACCCATTCAGGAAATCCAGCTTAAGTTATCATCATATCCTTTATCCGGCTTCTCATTCGTATAGTTCATTGAAGCAACTGGTAATGAAAAAGTGACAGTCATCCTAGATTTTGACCCCTACTACAACCCATTGGTAGGAAACATTTTGAAACACACAGCCTATTTCCTTGGCATGGGCCTTGGCAAGAATCAGCAAGGGATGAAATCTTTTAATGAGTACTCCACATCCATTCCACCATTTGGCTTGGGCTACAAACCTATTAATGAAGAGATTGAAGAGGCAAAAACCCAGGCAGGGGAAAGATCATTGATTATAAGTAAAGGGGTGAATCTAACTATCCTTTAAGGCCATATTTCAAAACCCTTAATGGTACTTTGTTAAAGAAGGGGAGATGGTTCCTTATGGTGCTTTCCTTGAACCATGGATTTAACCAGTGACTGGTATCAGAATACCTGGTTTTGAGGTGTGCTCTGATGTGAAACTGACCACTAAAGATTGTCAGCCCTTATACTAACTAGACAATGACTGAAGAGAGCATGGAAGCAAGCCTCTTTAGCAGAACAGTTGTTCTCACTGATAAGAAGGAGAAATATGACCTCTTTACTCTGATCAAGCCTACTAAGGAAAACCAAAAGAATTAGCACCATGAGGAGATTCCTTTTGAAGCTACTAAGTCTGGGTCAGATACTCAGTCCGAGTCTGAAAGTGACACTAAGTTTGAGTCATCTTCATCTTCTTCTTCTGAGTCTAATACTGATGTAATAAGTCCATCGGGCTTCAACTATGAGTTTGATGTAATTATGGACCTATCTCTAATTTCTATTAATAAGAATTCCAAATTATCTTGTTATGAGCCTGTCTCTTTATTTTCTTTTGTTGTTCCAATTGATGAATCTAACCTCATTAAAAAAAAAAGAGAATAAAATAATAAATGAAATAAAAAAATGTAGTTAAATAGCCCATAAACACTGGAAATCATGACATACCTAAAAACACATACATTGCATATGCATGCTTGAACAAATAAGACACTGAATCTACCATCAGAAGATTTGAAGATTGCTTCGCTTGGCAGCCCAGTGACATGATCGGACTCAATCCAAGCATTGTCGTCCAAAAAATTCCAACATACTCAGATTGAAAGCCTATCAAATAGAAGCTCAGGCGCATCAAGCCATCATGGTCTATTCTAATCAAGGAAGAAGTAGCTAAGCAGGTGTCTCACAACTTCATCGAGCAGATAATTGCCGATCTTGGTTGGCTAACATCGTCCCAGTACTAAAGAAGGATGGAAAAGTCAGAATGTGTGTGGACTATCGAGACCTAAATGAGGTGTTCCCTAAGTACGACTTTTTACTGCCCCTAATAGACCTCTTAATTGGCGCACTAGGCGGTTCAGAAATGGTTTCCTTAACTATTCTGGCTATAGGGTATAATTAAATTCTGGTTCACCCTCTAGAAAAAAAAAAGATAGCTTTCATTATAGAATGCGATAATTACTGCTATAGAGTAATGCCATTTGGACTTATGAATGCCGAAGCCACCTAAAAGAGAATGGCTACCATAATTTTCCATGACTTGATGCACAAAGAAGTGGAAGCATATGTCGATGACATGGTCATTAAAGGTGCTACCCTCAAACTACATCTGTAAGTGTTAGAGAAGCTCTTCCTTAGGCTTCGACAGTACAATATCAAGTTAAACTCTAACAAATGCATATTTGGAGCCTCATTCGGAGTGTTCCTTAGGTATACAATATGCAAGAAAGGTATTAAAGTGGATTCCATTAGCAGTGTATGCCCTAGAGCTTATACTTAGCATGTGAATGTTAACAAATACATAATTGGCTTTAATGTATATGTTCTTTAAATGAAATTATTCCTTGTATCGAACATATATATCTCCTTTAAGTATTCTGTTAGGAATCTATTCTTAAAGAGTCTGAGAATATAGTGATAGATTTCCCTATATCAGATACTTTAAAGGTTATTCATGGTCATAGGATTATTGGTTAGGACGCCGTTAATCCAGAAGACCATCACCTCTGTTGTCATCCATGATAAGTATGAGATAATTATTGGTGTGGAGGTAGTGAGTTTCATGCTACAGATATGTGATGTCATGACAACATGTGAGCATACTCATGAAATGAGTAAGTTGAACAGTGACATTAAATGATGGATTTACCAACTAGTTAATATCGTATCATCTAGATTATGATTGTGCATATAATCCTTAGACTTGAGGTGAGATTTTATCTGGCATATTGGTAGTTATAGTTTGTTATTGCTTACATATCGATGCTAGTCATGTATTGGTATATTGTATGTGGTGGCCATAGTCAGTGATATGTTGGGATAATTTTTCAACCAAGATAAGATTCATTAACTTGGGTAACCAAGGAAGGAATCCCTGGCCATAGTGGATAAGGTTCACTAGAAAGAGTTTCTAGTTGAAACCTGTTTATCGAGAACTCACACCGGATAGAGTTCATATAATCTGGAAAATAGGGTTTGACTATTCCATGACCCTAGGAAAGATCAAAAATCCATAATAAAGGGATTCGAGTGCATGGTAGTTATGATCAAGAGGTCCATGCAATGTCAAGGATATGATCACCGACATTCATTTCTAATTAGGTAGTCATGATATGTTATGGTAGACGTCACTCACAACTTATGGGACTAAGTGTGTGATGAGGATTACAAACTTGGTGGGAAGAAAAGAGTTTTCTTTATTGCATTGCTAATTAGAACATGAACCTAGTAAGTCACACACTATATAGCAATTCTCATTAGCTGGTATAAATCATATTAATGATTAATTAAAGATTTTAATTAATTATTAATGATGATTAAATTAAACATATAATTAAATTTACAAAGACCCTAGCATGTCTTGATGTTTAATTCATAAAAGGATTAATTTCAATTATGTCATAATTTGTATGAGATATAAATGGGCATGATTAATTAAAATGGTTTTGGACAAACAAACAAAATAATTAAGCTTAATATGAGATGTTAGCTTAATCCTCATTAGATGTGGTTCATCAAGGTTTAAGGGTGATTCCTACTAACTAAAGTCCTAATCTATTTGATTACTTGACTAGTCAAATGGTCAACTAAGGCAAATAGACAAGGTTCCCATTCTTCTCCTTAATTTAAGGAAAAGCAAGTATGGGTATAAATAAAGGTTGGTGTCATCTTTTTCCAATGACAAGTCACTACACCTAAATGAAGAAGAAGAAATATTCATCTTCTTCTACCTTGGGTTAGAAAGAGAAAGCTTTAAATTCATACAAAATAGAGAGAGAAAGTTTATTTTGAATAAGAGTTCTTCAAATACAAATTCTTCTTCTATTATCCTTCTAGAAAGGAGTGTGGAGAAGCTTGCAAGTCCAAAACCAATCCTCAAGTTTCAAGTTCTCAAGTAAAGGAGCAAGAATCAAAAGTTTGGGTAACCAAAGAGAGATGATTCAAGCTTCTTGAAGAGAATTGGAGAACAAGTTTTTTAAAAAGCTACGTGTCTTTCAAGCTAGAGGCTTCACACTAGGGGAGCTTAACGAAGGAGGACGAGAGGTATTTCATACTTCTAACCATTTTTTGTTCATTTATTTTTTGCACATAAATTGGTACTTATATCCTTGGTTGAACTTATAGGTCCAAACCTAAGTTTTGACATTTATCAAAGAGTTTGATAAATGACTAAACCCTCTATCTTAAAATAGTTTTAACATAGAACTAATTTTCAAAGAGTTTGAAAATTTATAAAGTTTTTGTAAAAAGAGTTTTTACAAAATGTTTAAGTACGCAAACCCTAGGTTATGGCAATGTTTCAAAGTGTTTGAATAATTGCCTAACCAAATTTTATTAAAAGTGTTTTAACAAAACTAAGTTTTCAAAAAATTTTAAAAATTGAAAATCGAATCTTTCCCGATTCATTTTCCCTTTTGCTTCTGTTGCACAACTCCGTAGTGTTTCCTTCAGATCCAGCCAAATCTAAAGCCATACTTGATAAGCCACCTCCTAAAACTGAAAAGGAGATAAAGAACTTGTGGACTAGTTCATCAACTAGTTAGCAGACACTTATCGACGGATATTCAATCTTCTAAAAAAGAACTCCCCTAAATAATAGACTAAGGAGTGCCAACAAGCCTTTGAGAAGATCAAGGAATATCTTTTGATAACACCAATTCTATAGCCTCCCAGGCCTGTTCAACCTCTATTGCTCTACCTAATTGTTACTGAAGAAGCCATTGGGCAATACTAGCACAAAGGCCCCAAATTCACATAAGGAAAATGCCATCTATTACTTGAGTAAAAGGATGCTTGCACATGAACTCAAGTATAAATAAATTGAAAAGCTTTGCCTTGCTTTGGTATGGGTTTATCACAAACTTAGGCATTATCTGGGGGCATACGTCATATATGTCCTTACTGTTCAGAGTCCGTTCAAGTATTTACTAGAGAAGCCTATACTAGACAATAAGATGGCTAGATGGATGGTAATACTAGTAGCCTATAATCTCAAATACATTCAGAGAAATTCTATCAAAGGTATCATCATCGTCGATCAATTGCCAGCTACGCCGGCTAATTATCATTGGGAAGTGCATGAATTTCCTGATGAGGGCATCTTATTCCTACAAACTGAAATGTAGAAATTGTATTTTGATAGAGCCATAAACCATAAATGATATGGTACTAGACTAGTGTTCCTTAAGCTTGTCGGCTAGAGCCTACCTCTTGTAATAAAGCTAGATTTTGAGGTAACCAACAATAAAGCTAAGTATGAAGCACGAGTGTCTGGACTAGAAGTAGCCCTCAGATTGGCATCAGAAACTTAGAAGTCTACAAAGACTCAAACCTTATCATCTCATAAGCTCTCAAAAATGGAAAATCAAAGAGGAGTGGTTGGTTCCTTACCATAAGTGCCTCGAAGAGTTGGCCAATAGCTTTGGTGACTTATCTTTTCATTACCTACTAAGAACTCAGAACAGACTTGTTGACGCTCTGGTAACCCTTGCATCTATGATAGAATTATGGGATAGGTTTATTATCTATCCTATTTCGATAAGTAGTAAACACCATCCAAGTTTTTAGGCTTATTTCATGGATATCCAAGAAGTCGAAGAGAAACCATGGTATTGGGACATCTATGTCTACCTCACTAAAGGCGAATATCCTAAAGGTTCCTCCAAATCTAAAGGGAGAACTATTAGGCAACTGGCTGGTGGGTAGATCCCCAGAGGTGACATCCTATATAAAAACACATAGACTGGCATCCACCTTAGATGTGTATCCGACGAAGAAGCCTACAAAATCATGGAAGAAATCCATGGTGGAATAGATGGCACCCACATGAATGGTTGGGCATTATCTTAAAAACAATCATGAACCAAGGTCACTATTAGCTTCCTATGAATGGAGACTATGCACAGTTTTCCTACAGGTGCCCAAAGTGTCAAGGTGAAAACTTCAGAAGCTTCCATTTTCACCTCTTAATCCAATTTCTACACCTTGGCCCTTTGCTGTTTGGGGCATCGACATTATTAGCAAATGGGTTGAGGTTGATCATAAATACATTTTGGTCACCATTGACTACTTCACCAAGTTGGTTAAGGTTGTGCCCTATCAAACTCTGGACTCAAAGAAGGTAGCTCAATTCATTAAAATGAACATCATTGCAAGATATGGCGTCCCACACGAGATTATATCAGATAATGGTTCTCACTTTCAGAAATAGGTGGTTACCCTCCTTCAAAAGGAAAAGATAAAGTATCACAGGTCTTCTCCATACAAGCATCAAACTAATGATGCAGTTGAAGCCACCAATAAAGTATTAAAGAACATTCTCCAAAAGATGATTAGCAATCACAAAGGGTGACACCTACATCTGCTAAGTGCCCTCCTTGGGTACCAAACTACATATAATTCGACTACTTGAGCCATACTGTATTCCCTAGTCTATAGAATGGAAGTAGTCCTCCCTATAGAGTTTGAAATTTAGACAGCCAGAGTTCTCCAAGAAGCTCAAGTTTTTGAACTCGATTGGCAATAGGCTTATTATAACTAGTTCAAGTTAATTGATGAAGAAAGGATGGAAGCTCTCCATAAACACACAAAACTATCAAATACAGCTTGCAAAACACTTCAATAATTGGGTTCAATGTCGCAACCTTCAAGAAGGTGACTTAGTCCTTAAAGAAATCATACAATTTGTAAATGACCCTCGAGGAAAATTCAATCCTCCTTAGAGTGGGCAATACATCATAAAGAAGATCATGTC
>CAOJBK013218362.1:0-26755 GCA_948294925.1 Codiaeum variegatum
CTAAAAACTAAGTAAATTTTTACATTGGTGGGTTGCCTCCCACCAAGCGCTTCTTTTACATCCATTTAGCTATACGTTAGGTAGGGTTTTCACCCCACCTCTTAAACCTCCTCAAAAACTCCATGGCACCCAAACTTTTCAAACCCATCACATGCCATATTTATTGTACAATGGAGTTTAGTGTTCAAGAATTTCAAACATGACTTTTAGGAAGCCATACCTTGTCTCCTTGCTTGATCTTTACCTCATACTTCTTTTTACACCTCTTAGTCACCTTCTTTTTAGCCCCAACCTTAGGCTTCACCTCTTTGCTCTTGGAAAGTTCCTCCAATGCCACATCCTTGCTTTTCGACGTTTCTTTTTCCTGTTTTTGCACACACTCAACAATAACATTATCAACTAGGTTCAACTTTTCCTTTGAACTCTCATCTTTAACAAGTGAAGTGCAAAGATTAACTTGTTCAAAGGTGTGTGTGTGACTATGAATATTTGGGAGTTGGAAGATAATGCTCTCATATCCAATTCTAAAGGTCATTTTGCCCTCGTGCACATCAATGATGGCTCGGGTTGTGGCCAAGAAAGACCTACCCAATATGAAAGAGTTATTAACACTATCTTCCATCTCTATAACCACAAAGTCAATAAGAATTACAAAATGGCCCACCTTGGCCAATACATCTTCAATAACCACCCTAGGGTAGATAATAAACTTATGCACTAATTGAATGCTAAGATGTGTGGTCCTTGGCTTGCTCAAACCTGAAGCCTTAAAAATCTTGTATGGCATTAAGCTTACACTAACCCCAAGATCGGCCAATGCTTTTTCAATATTTAGGCTACCTAAAGTACAAGGGATAGTAAAACTCCTTGGATCATTCAACTTTTGGGGTAACTTCTTGAAGTTTATTGAACTCTCCTCCGAGAGTTGCACTACGGACACCTCTTCCAACTTAACCTTATCGTACTCTGGCATATGCAAAAGAGCTTTAACCAAAGGGATATTAATGTGTAATTTCTTAAAGAGAGATAGAAATTTACTACAGTAGAAGTCCACCGAAATTTTTCTAAGCCTCACCGAAGAGGGCACTTAAGGCTTATACTTTGGGACTGGAGATTTAGGCCTTTCAGCCTTTTCTCTTATGCTTTCTCTTGCTCATCCAACTTTCCACTTTCCTCTTCCACATTCTTCTTCTCAACCCCCTCCTTTACTTGAGTCATCAAACTTAGCTTCTCAATTTCTTTCAAGTTTTCCCACTTCTTAGTGTGATGGCTTTAAGTTCCGCCCTAGGATTTGCCTCCATATTGCTAAACAATGTACTTGATTGCCTCCCACTCAATATTTTCATAATCAGACCCACTTGGGTCTCAAGATTTTATAGTGAGGATTGGGTATTCCTATTAATTACACCTTACTCTTGGTGTAGATTGGACGAATTTCTCCATGGTTTCTTCTAAAGATCCCTTCCTTGAGGGAGGAAGTTGTTGTTGCATTTGCATGGGAGGTCTTGGTTGAAACCCAATGGAGGAGCCCTTTGATTAGTGTTTTCACTCCAAGAAAATTTTGGGTGATTCCTCCACCCTTGGTTGAAAGTGTTAGTAAGGGTTGTTTTCACTCCTTTGTATGCCTCCCATATAATTCACTTGTTCTTGAGATCCACTTGCACCACTCATACCCATAATGTTACACTCTTGAAAGTGGTGGCCACAACAGCAACTCTCATATACCATAGCTTGTGCCCTAGAGTTTTGCATCAAATCTCCTTGTTAAGGCTTCCACTTGTGTTGAAAGAGATTTCATATTATCAACTTGATAAACATCCGGTGCCCTTAATCTTATAAGGTCCCTCTGAAAGGACAACCATTGATAGTAAGATAATGACATCTCTTTCACTAAATCCCTCAACTCATCCAGTGTTTTATGCATTAAAGATCCACCCATAGTTGAAATTAGGTTTTGTCTATTATGGTATGTTAACTCGTTGATGAAGCTTTCCATTTGTTGTCATACGGAGAAGTTGTAATGACTGCATTTCAACAATAAGTCTTTAAATCTCTCCTAACCCTCATACAAGGTCTCCCCTTCTGGTTGCCTGAAGGAATATGTCTCATTTCTCAATTTCATTGTCTTGGTAGGTGAAAAATACTTCTCCATAAATGCTTCTGCCAACTATCCCCATGAGGTGAAATGACTCGAAGGAAAGGACTTGAGGCACTGTTTTGGGTTATCCCTAAGAGAGAAGAGGAATAACCTCAACTTAATTGCATCCTCAGTCACACAGTTCATCTTGAAGGTGTGACAAATCTCCACAAACTTCGAAAGGTGTGTATGAGGATTTTCATAGGCGAGACTGCCATACTGACACAAATTATGAATCATCATAATTATGGCCAGTTTGATCTCAAAGTTATTTTCCTTCATTCCCGGCCTTCTAATTGGACCTCCCATGTCATTAAGATCCGCTCTTGCAAAATCTTTAATCTTTCTTTGAATTGGAGCTCTGATGCCTTGGCCATTTCTTTGACCCACTCTGTTGCCAACACCGTGTCCATTACCAAGTCTGTTGCTGACCGTTTCCTCGACGATGTTCCTAACTCCATCAACACCATTATTACTCTCCATGTCTTTCTTTACCTCTAGGTCTTTCACCTTAACCTCTTCCTCAAGATTATCTTCGGGATTAACCGGAGGCGGTACATTATCGGCCAAAGCTAACTCCCTTTCTTACCTTACCCTTCTTAAAGTTCTTTCTAACGCAAGATCGTGGGGAAGTATACCATAGAAGTTAGCTTTGGGCATACAAGGTACCTGAAACACAATAGAAAGGCAACTAAAAATTAAATAAACAAAGAAAATAAAGGGCTAAATCAATAGTTTTGGATTTATTGCTAATGTTGATTATATTAAACCGTAAACACAATCCCCATCAACGACACCAAAAACTTGATGCGCTTCCGCTGTAACACCCACAAGTGCACAGGGTCATACTAAGTAATATAACTAGTGAGTGTCAGTATCATTCTCCCAAAGGATTGTGCAGATTCAATCACTTAAGCACTAGCTCAATCTCCTAGATTATTACCTAGTTCATAATAGATTGTTTGATGGATAATTATAAACTTAAACTTGAAACTTAAATTAACTCCTTGACAATTTAATAAGAGAAATAAACACAATAATAGGATTTAGGAAAAGAAACATCTACCTAGACTTCGACTCATATTTGACCAAAATGCATAGACAATGAACAACTTAATGAAAATCCAAGATGAACATCAAGTGGTCTTTCATAAACAAAATAGATTTGAATCTTTCTCAAGTAAGAAAACACCTAATTCCTAAATAAAGGATGAGAATCTCTTCTCACAACCAATCAATTAGGAAAAACATTAAGTATAAGTGAAATAAACATAAATCCTAGGCACCTATACTTTTATCTCTAGCAAGCATAGTAAACCCAAATGATTTTAAGTGTTCAAAATCTAAACTTTCTATCTCTAGTAAAGATAAGGCAACAATAATCATCAACAACCATGTATTGAAGATGAAAAATGCATAGATTTAAATCAAAATCAATACTTAAAGAAAACCCTAAACATTCATTGAGAAAAGAAGTTAATTAATCCATACAAATGTCAAATACTCATCTAATCTAGGTAGACTAAAGGTATTTAACTCATAATAACAAGATTACAATAGCAAATATAAGAGAAAGAGAAAAGAACTAAGAAATCCATATGGATTCTTAGCATCTATACCCAAACCAAAATACCCTTTGTTGAATCTTGATTAAATTTTGATCTTAAAGTGTAAATCTTCTCTAAATCTTGCTTCTTGATGAGTTTTTCTTCAGAACTTAGCTCTCTTAGGGTTTTGACCTAAGAACTTTCAAAACTGTCAAAAAGTCCCTTTATTTCTATAGTATTCTGGATTTTATATTTCTTGAAAAATCATGGTCACGGTAGTGACCCAGGGCATGATAGATGATCCATTTCTTCTCCTTTCAATCCAATAAGTCTTCTGGCAGTCACAGCCATGACAAAAGAAATAGTTACTAGACTAATTTTGGCCTTATTATTTTTAATATAGCAACCCCTTTGGCAGTCATGGGCTAGAGTCATGGTTGTGACTGCTTTTTATGCTTTATTCTTGCTTCTTTTCGCTCTATTTGCGTCCCGATTTGATGTTTTGCTTTGCTTAGCTCTAGACTAAGGTTTAGGCCAAGAAAAGCTGAAAGCACACTAAAATAAACACATCAAATGCAATTGGGCTTGAATAATGGCCAAGAAATGAAGTAAAAAATTTGTATATTTGGCCATTATCAGCAGAACCAAAAACTAAAACAAGGAGAACAACTAAGTGCAAAACTTAAATTTAACCTAATCCACTTGCACATGAAAATGAGATCTTAAAGAAAGATCCAGTAAGTGAAAGATACTCTCTATGTCAATACTTTTTTGTTTCTCCTCTGAGTGGAAAACAAAAATGAAGGGAAAGAATAGTAAGACATTAACAATTAAAGAAAACACATATATGTAAAGCATAAAGAAATGGGGAATAGACAATGTTAAGCATGTTTATACATGGGTAACTGATAATATTTGTTAAGTAATACCAAAATACATAGGAATGGAAAACCACAAAGTTTGACAGCCTTATACCCTTAAAGAAGATGAAAGAAAACATCAGACTTTATCACATTTCTTTAGCATGATATAAAAATTAACCAGTCCAATAACTGAAGTAAATGTTCAAAAGGAAAGGAGTCACACCATACCTCTTTCTCTAACTCAAGTATTCCTTCTATGTTCTGAAGCAATAATAAGTTCAAAAGTAATCATATCAAGGAAAAATACCACCACTAGTAACAGAATTGAGGCCATGTCCCAAATAAAGATAAATTAGTAATTTATAGTATAAAAAAATATAGAGAAGATGCTTAGATTATTCATAGCCAATGAGCAGTAATTTTATATCATTCTACTTAATGAACTGCCACTACATAATGGATTAGGAATTTCCAATTTTGGTATCATCCAAACTTAAACACAAAGAAATATTTCTAGTTCTCAAGAAAGTTGCTAGATATAAGAAGAGAAAACTCACCATGCTCCTTTATAACTGAGTGATATAATTTGCTGCAAAGGCCAATAATAAGTGCTACATGTACATAAAGACTAAAAAGAGGCCGTCACAATTACTTTAAGGAAATGTTTAAAAAAATATGATGCATAGAACAACTAGGAAAAGCCATGCCATACAACAGTCAAAATAAATACAGCAGAATCCTACAGATGCAATATTAAAAAATTATTCACTCCAACATATCTAAAGGTAGAAAATACACAATGTATCACTAATGAGAAACCCCAAACTCAACTTTAAGAAAGTTCTTACCATAGTTTGCAGGCCCTCAAAATGTACCAATGCCTTAATGAGCTTGAAGGCAATTTTAGTTAAGTTAAAATTCATACCCTTGATGTAGAAAGCTTGTCCAAATTTAGGAACTCACAGTTTATCAGTTAATATCCATTTCAAGGACAAAAAGTCACAACCTAATAAAGTAAAATTCAATTCAATCAAAGCTAACCTTAACAAATGGCTAAAACTCGTTGTAATTGTAAAGATGACTTAGCATTTAAACTGAACATCGCATGAGCAACAATCATAGAATACAACTACCAATCATGTATCTTTATTTTTAAAAATTTTAACCTATTTTTGAGTCTTCAATGGAGATAAGGAAACGACTAGCGTAGAGAAAGTAGATATATTATACCTTTGTTCATAAGCCATTGTAGCATCCTTACTTTAGCGATAACTAAAGTAGTTTATTTTTAACTCTAGAACACAAAAGCATAGGATGCACGTTCGCGTAGGTAACCATACTAGTATCCTATAAAGAAGTATATTCATATTTTATAGTACAAACAACTACTACTATGATACCGAATAACTGAAAACTCAGTAGAAAGTTCTTTGAAATAAAAGGCAAATACAGTAAAATAATAGAAATTCTTATATTTTACAAGCATAGGATTAAAAAAAGTTTCAAATTATTTTATTTGGAATTACATTACAATACATTTACAAATATCAAATATACATATTAACCAAAGGCAAAAATAAACTAAAACAAAAATGAAATAGAAGAAATAGTAAAATGTCATTTAATTAAGATAATGGGAGATTAATTTTTTTTTAAAAAATTACTCACCTAATTGAAAATGGTAAATAATCAAATGAGTGGTAAAAAGAGTTGTTACTAAAGTAAAAAGGATAAAAGTAAGTTATTATTATCTAAATATCTAATTACATTAGTTAAAATAAATGTTGATTAAATAAAACTAAACTAACCTAAATAAATCCTAAACCATGTAATTAGAAAAAGAAGTTGTTGAGTTGGCAATCATGCATGCCTTCATTTGATTCTATGCTTATATGAATTTGAGAGTCAAAATGAGATTAGTAAATAAAGAAAAAAATTAACTAAAAACCTAATAAAATATTTAGAATATATATAAAGGGGTTTGGAGTTAGAAAATCAAAATTGTCCTTCTTCTCTTTCTCTCATTTTCCAGCAACAGCACCTTCCCCCTTTTTTTCAAAATTTTACCGCCAAAAAGATAAATTAATCCATACAAATCAAAGCTCAAGTGTGAGACTACAAGTGCATGCAAAGAAATTCAAGAAAAGGTAAGTTAAATCCATTTAATCTCTTCATTTTTTTTACTAGACTTTGGAATTCATGAAACTAGCTCTAAGTGTGTTGCATGCAATGCAAGATTAAAAAGAAATCTCAAGTCAAGAGAGTGTATAGAAAACAAACTCAAAAGAGTTTAATCTAAGGTAACAAATTTAATTTTATAGTTACATATGAAATCAAAAATGAAAATAAATTCTAGGAAAACTTTAGAAATGGTGTTAAATGAAAAATTATAAAGGAAAATAAAGATGAATGAAGTTTTAGAAGGATTTTGAGGATTGGTTGCAAAATGAACTAATTTGGAAAGTATGAAAATATGAGGACTAAAATGTCATTTTTAGGGACTAAAGTGCAAAATTTTAAGAAGTTTTTATTGCTGTCTAGATTTTTCTTTTTGATTATAAATGATTAAAAATCTAATGAATTTGGTTTAAAGCTCATATAATCAAAGATTTTGAGGTTTTGGGCACATTTTACAAATTATACAATTTTAAGGACTAAATTGTAATTTTTTATAAAAATTGCATGTAAATAAATTGCTGGTTTTATCGCTGTAAAGGACTTAAAATATTAAAAAATGTGTGAAAATTTCATAATTTTTGGAGATGGGGATTAAAAGTTTTGAATTTTTGGATTTTAAGGGCATTTTTGAAAAAAATTGAAAATTAGGGATTAAATTGTAAAAATTCGAAAAAAAATATTTTTGGCTGCCCAGAATTGGTGTATTTACTATTTTAAAAGTTTTAAAACTTATTAGCATTAATTTGGAACCAATATGCAAAGGTTTTTCCAAATGGGTATTAAAAGGTAATTTTTCAAAAATAAAAGGACTGAAATGAAAACTTTATAAAAAACTATAATGCCAGTCTGAATGTGTTATTTTACCTATCTAATAGTGAAAAATGAATTTTTATAAGTTAGGGAGCAATTGTATTAAAGGGTTTTGAATTTTAAGATAAAATGGCAAACTTTCAATGTTAAAGGACTAAATCGTAATTTGATGTAATAAAATTCTGAAACAGAAATAGAGCAAGTAATGTAATTTTAGATACTAACACGAAAAATTTTTCCTTGAATAAAATTCGCAGAATAAATACCGACAACTGAGCAAAACACCCGAGCTATCGTCAAAACGATAAGAGCATCGTGAGTTATATATCTGCCAATCTATATGTATCATGCTATATACATATATTATGTTATGAAATTGTAATATCTATAGATTAGTAACTGTATTGCCAATAATCCCTACTATAGCAATACGATCAAAATCGAATGATTATCCAAGTGTTCAACACTAATTTACAAATATTAAGGACCGTTAAAATTATAGAAAGATTTTCGGTATACAACTAAATTTCCTTGTAGGATGAGGAAAGTCATAAATAAGTGATGATTGACAAATTGAAAAGGTAAAATATATTTAGAAACTTATAAAAATATACATTTAAGTAAGTGTGTATATATATATATATATATAAGAAATAAAAAAATATCTTATTTGCCTTATAAAAAATTTTATGATCAAATGTATTCGTATAAATTCTACTTGAGAAGTATCATATCTATGATATATTGACTACCAATAAGATAAACTTTTTATTTAAAAGAATTTAAAAAGATGACTTGTTTTCTGACGTACGAAACGTCAGTCCTGTGCACAATGAAATAAAGCATATGGAAGAGGGAAATTAGGTTCTTCCGTGTTAGCCAATCGGGCGGGACACTGGTCATGACGATCTGATCCGTCATCATGGGTGATATTGTTATTGAATTAGTAACTTGCATTTGTAATGATTATTGTTAATATTGTTATTTATGATTGAAAATTATTTTGAAATGATTTATAGAAGTGTTAATAAATAAATGTTAAAAGTGCATAAATAGAAAAATAAATAAATGTTAAGTTATTGTAAAAAAAATGTTATAAGTTGGAATTTTATCTATACGGTTGAGATGGTCTAATACTACAAATTACATATTGTACCATAATCTAAAAAGCATGCTGAACTCGGGTGTATTGATTATTACAAATTGCGTAACAATATTAGCATCACAAATGTTTGGTTAACAACTTACCTTCATAGATAATGGTCTCTAGTTCAATTGTTTTTTTAAATTTTTTATTAGTTGAGTTTTTTCCCCCTTTCTTCATCCTTTTTTCTTCTCTTTTCAATTTTTTTTCATTTTTACCTTTTTTTTAATCAATTTTTAATAGTAGACATTTTTTTGTATTTTTTTATTAATTAGTACACAATTAATTCAACAATATGAACAATTATTTAGTGATGAATAAAAAAATGGAATTCATATAAATGAATTTTTTTTTACCAATAATGGACATTTATTTTACAATCAGTGAATAAAACAATTATTATACACTTTATTATTAATAAATATGTATTTTTAAACTATAATGTACATTTTTTTCTATACTTGATAGACAAAATCAAATTTATACCCTTTATATTATGAAGGGAATGCATGTGGTTTTGAACCTGAGAACTTTGTGAAAAAAAATCACATAATAGGTATCAGATTATTAGTTAATGAATATTATATTATTTGATAGTTATTTAATTTTCATTTTTAGTGAATATAATTTTACACACTATTTATTTTTTAGTTTTTTTTTTAATACAACTAGTAGTAGTTTTTATGAGTTATTTCTGATAAATATTCATTTGTTTGGTAATGAATTTTTTTGAACAAACGAGTTTATTTTTTTCTTTTTTTGTTTTTTTATTGAATATGAATTATAGTTTTTCTCAGTTTTTTATAATGAATATTCTATTATTTTGTAATGAATTACTTTTTCTTTTTAACGAATATAATTTTACATATCACTGTTTTTTGTATATATATATATTTTCAAGTAGTTAGTAATAGTTTTTTTTATAATGGAGATTGTTTTTTAGTAGTGAATTTATTTTTTTTTTCACGTAGTGAATTTGTAAATGTGAATATTTTCTATTTTCTTATTTTTTTTTCATTGTAATAGTGAATTTATAATGAATATTCTAATAAAATATTTTTTATTTTTAGTGAATATAACTTTACATATCACTATTTTTTATAGAATTTTTTTATATAGGCAGTAATAGTTTTTATTAGTTATTTGTATTGAATACTCTTTTTATTTAATAGCGAATTTATTTCTCTGACGTAGAAAATTTATAATAGTGAATAATTTTTTTCTTATTTTTTCATTAAATATAAATTATAAATTTTCTCAGTTTTTTGAATGAGTATTATATTATTTGGTAATGAATTACTTTTTATTTTCAATGAATATATTTTCTCATATTATTATTTTTTATATAAATTTTTAGTAATTTTTATTAGTTCTTTGTAATAAATATTCTTTTATCTATTAATAAATTTATTTATTTGACATAATAAATTTGTATCAGTGAATATTTTTTTTCTATTTATTTTATTGAATATAAATTGTAATTTTCTTCAATTAATTAAAATGAATATTCTACTCTTACATAATGAATAATTCTCATTTTTACTGAATATAATTTGAAAAATTATTATTTATTATTGAATTTTTTTTATATAGTTAATATTAGTTTTCATGAGTTTTTTTAATGAATATTTGAAAATTTTCAACTAATTAGGATAATATTTTATTCTTAATTAAAATAAAATAAAATAAATTAATTAATGGTAAAAATTTTTATATTAATTTTTTTAAATTTAGTGTTTTGAGTAAAAAAAAGCATTTAAAAAGAATAAATAAAAGAAATTGTAAACACATATAAAATGAAAAAAAAAAAAAAAACTTCAAAACTTGTGAACTAAAAACGTGTAGTAAGGGATTTGGAAAAAAAAAAAGGCATCAGCTGAAATGAGGGAGAGTGCAGAAAACGTAACTGCGGGTCCAAAAATCTTGCTGTACTGGGACCAGCATATGATGGCTGATCCAATACTCCATGCGCATATATATATATATATAGATCGGGAAGCACGAAATAACAACTCTTTTATGAAGCCCATCTTAACCCGATAGCATCATCTCTTATTTGGCGAAAGAAAGAAAAAAGCATCATCTCTTGTCTTAAACGTCACATTTCTTGGCTAATTTCACCAGGTGAGCTCCCTATTTTATTTTCAAAATGGTTGCTATTCTCATTTTGATCTGCCAATTAAGATCTACTGCTGTTTAATCTGTTGGTTTTCCGAGAAAATAAGAAAGGAAAAAGTAAGAATTTCTTTTTTGTTCTCTTTCTTAATTATCAATCTGGGTTGACTGATTTTATGCTTGTCTGAATGAGGAGTTAGGTTTATTGCTGTTTCATGTGGATTAGATCAAATTATTACCTGAAATGGGCTGTTAACTTGCTTAAAGTTCTTCTTCTTCTTGTTTTAAAGAACCCTAATGCGTCTTTTTATTTATTGTGAAAGATTTGAATTGCTTGATCAGTTTGAATTACAAATTTTAATTTTTTGCCCTAACCCTCCAACTATGCAGTTATTGCACGGATTTACAGGATTTTTGAAGTTTATTGGATTAACAAGCAACCACTAGCATGCAGGTTTAGCCTCATTTCTTCTTGGTTCTTTTAATTGGGGAGAGAGAAACAGAGAGTTATTATGTGTGTTTTATGAGCCTGTAATATAATAAAGTCTTATGTGACATTTGCAACTGATTGGTTTGGACTAGTTGAATGATGAGCATTTTGCAGCTTCCTTTTTAAGATTTCATGCTTTGAAGTTATATGGACATATGTGTAGCTTAGGGGTTTGAGAAATTTGGGTCATTGCTTGTAAAATTTTTTCTGTGTCTTATGCTTTTGCAGGCTTCAAGGGCAAGGCTATTCAAGGAATATAAAGAGGTACAGCGAGAGAAAGCTGCTGATCCTGATATTCAGTTAGTTTGTGATGATTCCAACATCTTTAAGTGGACAGCTCTTATCAAGGTAGGCTTAGTTCTCATGAAAAACTTGAGTGCTAATTGAGTTGTTCAATGGAATGATTTCTCTTCTTCTGTGCTTAGGGGCCAACAGAGACTCCCTACGAGGGTGGTGTCTTTCAACTTGCGTTTTCTGTTCCAGAGCAGTATCCTTTGCAACCTCCTCAAGTGCGGTTCCTAACAAAAATATTTCATCCCAATGTGCATTTTAAGGTACAGCTTAGCATTGTAGCTCTGTCTCTCTGTCCTCAGGTGTTTGCTTCATGTTCATTAAGCATTTAATTTGAATGTTTTACCTGAGTGCAAAATTGATACATTGTATTTCTTTTTTCCTCTTTAAATAGAACTATATGGAACTGTACCCTCTGACACACTTAGGATTGATTCTTTCAACCTGGATTCTTCAAGAAATCTGTATATTGGCCTTGGTCCTGTTCTGTGTTATCCTGTTACTCATTTTTTTGTTGTGTCATATGGATTATGAGGTGGTGTTTGAATATTACTGTGGAGTGTGATAATGACGAGCAATATGGCTTTTCTAATTTGGTATTTAATTCTCTGGCAGACAGGAGAGATATGCCTTGATATCTTGAAGAATGCATGGAGCCCAGCTTGGACACTTCAATCTGTTTGCAGAGCTATAATTGCTTTGATGGCCCATCCTGAACCTGATAGCCCTTTAAACTGTGATTCAGGTAAGTTTAATGCTTTCTGTTTCAACATTTTCGATCTGTCTGTTTACATTGGGAAAGGATTTTGATGTGCACCATATTTTAATACGCGATGGTGAGAGTATCAGGTTGTGAATGTTGAAAAGCTGTCTCATTTTCTAAAAGAATCACTGCAGCCAAAATGATGTGCTAATTGTTAATGATGGGGTCGTCAACCATTGAGATATCATTTTCTTGTCACCTATCCATTTCATTATAGTGTCCAATGTACTTGTCGCAGTTTACCATCATCAATAAATTGCTTTCTACTCCATGGGTGATTGATTTAAGTTACAAGTAGAGAGGTATAGATTAGGAAGGTGGCACTGTAATGACATGCTATAGTAATGGTTCTTTTTAGTTCAGGCGTTTGTGCGAATACCGATTTCATGTGATACATTATGATATGACAAAATAAGCTTAATTGGTAGCTGCTAGCTAATTTTACTATTGGACAAAATGGTGGTTGCAAAATTTCGTCAGTCTGTCTTGCTTAGGTAGAAGAGAAAATTGCCAAACTTTAATATGTGATTATAAAGGATGGTTAATATGTAACGTAGTAGTTATTATTGGACACATTTTCCTGTTTGTGGACATCTATACGAAGACAAAACAGTAAAGAAGAGGTATAAGTCATTGCTACATCAAAGCTTACACCATATTGTAACAAAATCTGAAACTTCATATTTTCATATAATATTTTCATAAATTAGAAAGACAAAAAGAATTGACATTTTGCTTTATAGAAGTGCAATTCTTTTTTTTTTTAATCTTTCTAGACAGATAAATATTTATTACAAAAAAACATCTTTTAAAAATAACTCTAGCTAATCATAAATACAAATTTGTTGCGTTCCTATATTGGCCCTGGCAAAGTTAATTGTGTCCTCTTGGAATTCCATCTTGCAATCTGAATGTAAAGAAAAATTTTATTGATTAGTAAAACTTTATTACTGTTTATTATCTTGATCAATAAGTAATTAAATAAATTGCTTACCCATTAATCTAAACACCGGGAACAGTAATATTTTGCAAACTTCTCATGCTCAGGAGCATCTTTGCCCTTTTCTTTGATTGAGAATCAGTAGAGTAATTGTTAACTAATCAAAACGAGCTTGATAATTAAATAAATGACATTCCTGTTTCTTCTAAATCATATATAAGAATTTTCTATTTGTAAATTATAGAACTGGAGCATTAAATTAAATAATAGTAATAAGGAAATAGTAGTGACTTGTGGTATTTTATGGTATGGGTATAGCAGTGGCGTGTTTGGTTGGTGGTAGGGAAATGAACACCTGCTGGTGCAGTCTCCATCCGCTTTTCCTCCTGTATACATTCGGTAGCTATCAAACAGAGACATTAACTAAGGGGTTTTTGAGCTTTGAGTAGTAAAACAAGTCCTATGCTTTTCTGGTTGCATGCTAAATGCTGTTATGTTGTGTCCATACGCAGATGATGTTTTATCCTGCTGACCATTTCTCTGCAACAGGCAACCTTCTAAGAGCTGGAGATATCAGGGGCTTTCAATCCATGGCAAGAATGTATACTAGACTCGCTGCATCACCAAAGAAAGGGTGAATTTGAGCTATGATATTTCTCGATCATGAGTGCATGCTGTAATCATGTGTTGAAATTATGAAAATGCCAATTTAATTTATCTAAACTGTTGATCGTCAAAATCAGCATTGTTGTATTTTAATTTCGAAGTTGAAACAAATGATTTCAATCAGCAATTGAGAAAACTTAAGAGTTTTATTAATATGAGTTCAATAACTTGGTTACTTGATTAAATTGGGGTTATTGGAGCGATTGAAATAAAAAACCATTGCTGGTAAGAATGAGCAGAGGACGTGGAGAAATAGCTAGTATTGTGTTTGGTGAATCAAAGGTAGAGGCTAAACCTGGAGCAATCCGATCCCACACCTGAAATAAAATGAGTTTTAGCTCACTGGCAATAGCATCACAATCACATGTTTTATAGAAATTTTGAAATTCATCCTATATATATATATATATATATATATATGTATATATATAGAGTGACCTCCCCCACCTGTTTATCAATTGCAGCCTTGCCTAAGTACATATGTGCTTCTGCGACCACAAAGTGAGCCTTTTTAGAGCCAAGTGATTCAACATTGAATGTTATAAACAAATTCATTCAATAATAAAATATTATACCTTCAAACACGGGTTTTATACTGTTAATCCGTGCTTGCCACTTATCATTGTCTATGGCCCAACGAAACCCCTAAAATTGCAATCCAACTAGTTATGTATGAAGTAGAGATGCCCTACGTGATAAGATTTTAGGTGAAGTACTTGGACACCAATTATAGGGACAACCACTGCATATCTGGTGTCAGCAGCAGCACAAAACCAAACGTGCGTTCCTGAGAATGAAAATATTTGTACATAAAATCCATCTCTATTTTTTATGTAAAGTTTGATTCTTTACTTGCAAAATATCGATTTTTGTATATCTATTCTATGATAATAACAATGTTTATTTTGTGCATGTTGTTGATATTATTCTGGACGATCCTCTTTAAGAATTATTTGATGTGTTACTATCTGCTCTTTATTAAAAGAAAATTTTGACAAAACAAAAAATTTGAGAAGTTACCGTGTCAAATATGAATGGCATCGTATCACCATTTCTCCATGATGATACAAAAGCCTACATATCAAGGTCAGATATTAATTAAAGCTTGAGCAAATTAAAACAGTGTTTCAAATATCATTTACTACATTTTGCAAGTCATCACTCAAACAATTTTCGTTAAAGATTCAGCTGATCAGACGGACTGTAACAAAGCTTAAAGTGCAATTTAGACATTGATATAACAAAATTATGATCTAATTTGAGTCTTTAGCCATTGAAACAATAACTATATAAATTGAAGTTTATTATTATCTTTAAGATAAATTACTCAAATTTTAGTCATAAAAACATCAAAGTAGTTTATAACCTGATACGGGCCAGTGCAAATAGATCTAATGAACTTGGGTCTAATGATGCATGAGAGACTTAAAAAGAAGGGCACATATCCATAACACAGTCCTCGTTGACCCTCGGTCTCGCCATAAGATATATCGAACGTATATCTCGAAGGTGACAGAAGCCCAACCTTGACATATGTCATCCATCTGTGATGAGATCATGCCTTGCTTTATGCAAAGGCTTTCACGTGGCCCTTTTATAATATGACACGTGGTTTAGGCGATTACTATAAATATCCAATGTTGACACATTTTTTCAGGAACGTGAAACTAACCCCAAAATACTGAAATATCTTTTTTTTCGAAAGGTTCAGGGGAGCTTAAGGGATCTAAGTACATTACTGACTTGAGCATCGGACGACCAGTGCTAGGTAATAAGCCTGGCCCTTTTAGTTCACCTTTTTCATTGTGTAGGTATCTAAATCCAATCCATCTCACATCTAAAGATCAGAAGTTGTTAGGCATTGAGCTTATCAAATTGGCGTCATCTGTGGGAATAACCTCTGTTCAAAAAACCTTTTCTCGATCTCAGAGTAAATCACTTTCTAGGGAGGATAGCTACATTGGCTTTCCTTTCTTAACATTAAAATCTTGCACCTTCAAAGATTTTCAGTAATGGATGACCCTCAAAATGGTAGAGCTCACAATGTGGAACATTCACTAAGCCAACCTCTTAGAAATAGTAACCAGGAAACGCCTCCAACCACCAATGCCAATACCACTCCAGATTCGGGAGCATTTTTCCAAGCTCTATCAGACCTCTTCAGGAATGCCCAAACCAATCCTACCTTAACCATACCACAAGCAGCCTCAGCTAGTGCACCTCTTAGATTATCACTGGAAATACAAAATGCTATTTTAAGCGCACTAGAATCATTCCTACAATTCTTATAAAATCAGAGTCCTTTGCGACGGCAAATAAACGAGACCATGGCAGCTGACCCCTCCAGAACACGGCTCTTCCAAACACTTGAAGGAGGATAGGAAGAAAGGATAGGGGCAACAGCTAGCAGATTAAGGTTAGAAGTAGGGGCTGTGGGAGGTAATCATGTGGAGTTTTCCAACAGGATAGGAGAAGACAACGAATAGAGGTGAAGAAGTCACAACGATAAGAGTTCAATGGACTCTACTGAGCCTAGGGCTGAAGAGGAAGAGGCTAGGAGGGAGAGAAGAGGAGATCGCTCTAGGTACGCGCGTGATAGAACTTATGAAAGATCATGATACTGAAGAGGGGAGCACGAGGCTACAAGTCAAGAGCTAAGCGACATGAGGGAAATGGTAAAGAAGTGTGTGGAGGAGCTTGGAGGAGGAAAGAGATCTGGAGATGGGGACTTGAAATTGGAATTAAAATCCCCATTTATAAAAAAGATGGCGGCTTACTGGATGCCAAGTATGTTCAAAGCTCCAAATATCACCAAGTATACTAGATCAATGGATCCTACGGCCTATATTCTCAACTACAAGCATGAGATAGAGCTTCAAACTGGGGATGATGAGGCACTATACAGGCCTTTCCAGGGTCGCTAGACAGAGCAGCCATGAAGTGGTATGATGGCTTGAAGGAAGGAAGTATAGAAAGCTTTAAACAGTTAGCGGAGAATTTCATAAGGAGATTTGCAGCTGGCATCCCCATAGAGATGCAAACACAAGCCTTAGAGCTTGTCAAACAGGGGCAGGACAAATCCCTGAGAGATTTCCTAGCCAGGTTCAATGTAGAGGCTTTAAAGGTAACTAATTTGAACTAAGCCAAAGCAATGGAAGCCCTACAAAAATGCACGAAACATGCCAATTTCTTTAAGAAGCTGTTTAGGGAGCTTCCCAACATCCTACAAGAAGCAATGTTGATAGCATAGAAGTATATCAGATAGGATGATGCTTCTAAGTTAGCTAGTTTTCTTGAAAATAGAAGGCAGAGCAAGGGGACATCCCGTCGAAAAATAAGAAAGTAGAAGCTAGAGGAACAAGTGGGTCGAACGAGGTGGCTTCGCAGAGGGAAAAGGCAAGGGAGACGATCAAGAGGACCTTCGACATAACTAAGTTGACCCCTTTAAATGCCAGGCCTGAGATAGTTTTTGCTACATTCCAGGATCAAGCCATATGGAAAAAGCCCAAGCCAATCATAAAAGATCCTGGTAAGAGGGATAAAACCAAGTTCTGTAAATTCTACAAATCTCATGGTCACACCACAGACTCCTAAAGATACTTAATCGAGGAAATCGAGAGACTGGTCAAGCAGGGTTATCTGAGGAGGTTCGTTAGAGGTAACCAAGACCCAGAACTGCCAATGGTTAATGATGGGATGGTAGGAGATATAACATGCTTGACTGGAGGCCCCTAGAAGGAGGTGATTGAGAAAGGCAAGGTGATAGCTTAGAGTGGGGAGACCTCAGAGATTGTGTTTTATAATGAATAGAGGAAATGGGCTGGAGAAGAAGGGAAAGGGTCAAGAAGGGAGGCTTCAATTTTCATAAAATCCATCATTGCTAACTACAATATCCATAGGATCTTGGTGGATAATTGGAATTCCACTAATATGTTATCCTTCGAAGCATATCAAAAGATGGAAATCAAGGGGTATGAGCTAAAAGAATTGAAAAACCCCATCCGGACCTTGGACAAAATAGAGATCCCCATGGCAGGATATATCCAGTTGCCCTTCATTGTAGGAGTAGCTACAAAAAATGTGACAGTTATGGCGCTCTTTATGGTAGTAAAGATTCCAATGGAATATAATGTACTGATGGGAAGGCCTTTGCTTAGTGATTTAGATGCGGATACTAATGCGCGAAGAGGAAGGCTAAGAGTCTCTTTGCTTGATGGGATAAATTTTATGTATATATCTCTGTAATATAGGATTCAGGAATAGATTATACCCGAAAAAGGAAGAGCCTGATCCATATATAGATAGAAGAAGTGTGTATGGTGTAGGAAGGTGTTGAGAGTGAAAGTCCGAGGACTCAACCAATGGAAGAATTAGAGTTATTCCTAGTGAATGAAGAACAAGGCAGAAGTTCGAAGATAAATCAGAAGTTAGAGGGAAAGGAAGAGGCACAAGCTTTCCTGATAAACCATAAATGAACTTTCTCCTAGGACTCCTCGAAAATGTTCGGGATCAACTTGGAGGCGGCAACGCATAAACTCAATGTGGACCCGACCTTTAGGCCCATAAAATAGAAAAAGTGATGCTTTGGAGCAGAAAGGAAGGCAGTCATTAATGAAGAGCTATAAAAGTTGATGGAAGCAAGATTTATTAGGAAGGTTCGGTTCTCTGAATGGCTAGCAAATCTAGTTTTGGTAAAGAAGCCCAATGGGAGTTATAGAATGTGTGTTAACTTCATGGACTTGAATAATTGAGGATACAACTTTTATTTAATTAAAAATTTTAAAATTCAAATAATTTTCTATATATAAAATTTAAATATTATAAATTGCTTATATTTATTTAATAAAATTTATTAAATTTAAAATTAATTAATTAATTAAAATAAAATTTTAATATAATGATGATTAACATGTATTTAATAAAATTGAAAATTAACTATTTTTATGTTAACTTTATCAATAAATTAAAAAAGGTATATCTTGAAATTAAAATATTAACGAAAGTATATTTAATGTAACATTATTTATATTTAATACATATTAATATATTATACTTATTTTTAATATATAAATAAAAATATATAACATTTTTTAAATACCGGCCCAACCTCAGTTCAATCCTGGTTAAACCTCTCATTCATGACTCTTTGTCCTTATCGGTTCAAAGGTTGATCCAAATTTAAAAACCTTGAATAAAACCTAAACTTAGTTATTCTAAAATTAAAAATTTTAATCTTTCTTTAGATGTAGTGTAATATCTTAACTCCATATTACTGAGAATATCAGTTAGATGAATAATGATTTGAATAAAAAATGATGGTTTTGACTATTCAGAACTTTATAGCTTATTTGAATATATTGAATTTATATAATTTGATTAAAATTTTTATAATTTAAATAAAAATTTTGATGAATTTTAAATCTTAACTTATTTATATACAAGTGAAGGAATCTATTTCGTATTGATAATTTTGGAGAATATTATTTTAATTGTTTTATATTTGATTTATGATATTATTTGAAGTAATATATTTGGATATATTTTATTTTGATTTTGGTGATATATATACATGAGTTTATGATTCTAAATGGGAATTGTGAATTTAAAACTTGTTTTTTTAACACTATTATTAATTTAAAATATTACTTAGATTTATGTGACAAAAGAAATAGCATTTACACTTTATCTTTAAAAGAATTTTATTAGTCAATTTCTTTTATTAATTTATGTATAAAAGGTATATTTTTATTTTAATAATAATTCTATACATTTTTAAAAAAAGAGAGAGAAAGAGAAAGGAAGAATCAGGATGTAGGGGAAATAGAAAGGGGAAGAGAGCGACAAAGAGCAGTGAGGGAGAGAGAACTCACCATTTCCAATCGACGTTCACCACCACCTACAAACCTTCTCTCCAGCATCTCCACGAGGTCGAGCGACAATAGCAAACGGGGAAGGTGACAGTTGAAATTAAGAAAAAATAGTGCAGAAATTTCCGGAGGCTATTCCGGTCACATCTGGCCACCGTTTAAGGCGAGGTTGGTATCAAAATAAAGCTTTTCTCATAAGCTGTCATTTGACACCAACCCACTCAATTTGCTGACCAAACGACCATGTAATAAGCAAACAAAGGATTCGGCTTCTATTACTTCCGAGCCGATTTCCGGCCAAACGGTGCTAAGAAGGCGAAAAAAGAATTTAATATTTGTAGACGAACAAACTGGCGGCCACGGTTCCACTGTTAATTATTCAATTCAATTTTTTATGCTGTTGGTAAGTTTTAATCTTCAATTAACTAGATTTTATTTGATTAAATTATTACGAAGCTAGACCTCCACGAAGGATTCGGCAAAGAATATTTCCAGATGAGGGAGTGACTTTGGGTGAGTTTAAGAAAATGAAACCCCCTATGTTCACTGGATTGGAGGGGGAAGATCCCCAAATGCTTTTAGAAGAAATGGACAAGTATGTTCAAAGATAAATTGCTCAAATGCAAAAGCTATTGAGCTGGTAGGAGTCCAACTACAGAAAGGTGCTTGGGACTGGTTTAAGAGGAAAATAAAAGATAGGTTGTACGGGGACGTTGTGAGCAGTGTATGTCCTAGAGTTTACACTCAACATATGAATGTAAACGAAAACATTACTGGCTTTATTATATATGTTCTTTAAGTGGATATATTCCTAGTATCGAACATATATATGTCCCTTAAGTATTATGTAGGGAATCTATTCTCAAAGAGTTTGAGAATATGAATGACAGATTGCCCTTTTAACAGATGCTTTAAAGGTTGTTCATGGTCATAGGATTATTGGTAAGGACGCCATTAATCCAAAAGACCATTACCTCTATTGTCATCCGTGATAAGTATGAGATACTTATTGGTATGGAGGTAGTAAGTCTCATGCTACAAACATGGGATGTCGTGACAACACGTGAGCACTCATGAGATGAGTAAGCTGAACAGTGATGTTAGATGATGGATACATGTTCGTTACCTACCAATCAATATTGCATCATCTAGATTATGATTGTGCATATAATCCTTAGACTTGAGGTGGCATGTTATCTGGCATATTGGAGGTTATGGTTTGGTACTGCTTACATATCGATTGTAGTCACGTATTGGTATATGGCATATGGTAGCCATAATCTCTGGTATGTTGGGACAAGTGTTTAACAAAGAAAGAATTCATTAACTTGGGTAATCAAGAAGGGAATCCTATGACTTCTGGTTGTTCTTGATATGCATACTTCTGATCAGAGTGGATACAGTTCACTGGAAAGAATTTCTAGTTGGAACCGATTTATCGAGAACTCATATCGGATAAAAGTCATATGATCTAGCATATAGGGTTTGACTTCTTCCATAACCCTAGCTGAGATTGGGAATCCGTAATAAAGGAATTTGAGTGCATGGTAATTATGATAAAGAGGTCCATGTTTATATCAAGGATATGATCACTGACATTCATTTCTAATTGGATAGTCATGATATGTTATGCTAGGCATCACTCAAGACTTATGGGACTAAGTGTGGAATAATGTTAATACACTTGATGGGAAGAAAAGAGTTTTCTTCATCCCATTGCCAATTAGAACAATAGAGTAATTGTTAACTAATCAAAACGAGTCTGATAATTAAATAAATGACATTCTTGTTTCTTCTAAATCATATATAAGACTTTTCTATTTGTAAATTATAAAACTAGAGCATTAAATTAAATAATAGTAATAAGGAAATAGTAGTGACTTGTGGTATTTTATGGTCTGGGTATAGCAGTGGCGTGTTTGGTTGGTGGTAGGAAAATGAACACATGCTGGTGCAGTCTCCATCTGCTTTTCCTCCTATATACATTTCGCTATCAAACTGAGACATTAACTAAGGGGTTTTTGGGCTTTGAGTAGTAAAACAAGTCCTATGCTTTTCTGTTAGAGCCAAGTGATTCAACATTGAATGTTATAAACAAATTCATTCAATAATAATAAATTATACCTTTAAACATAGGTTTTATACTGTTAATCCATGCTTGCCAGCTATCATTGTCTGTGGCCCAATGAAACCCCTAAAATTACAATCCAACTAGTTATGTATGAAGTAGAGATGCCCTAAGTGATAAGATTTTAGGTGAAGTACCTGGACACCAATTATAGGGACAACCACTGCATATCTGGTGTCAGCAGCAACACAAAACCAAGCATGAATTCCTAAGACTGAAAATATTTATACATAAAATCCATCTCTATTTTTTTATGTAAAGTTTGATCCTTTATTTGCAAAATATCGATTTTTATATATCTATTCTCTCAATAACAATATTTATTTTTTGCATGTTGTTGATATTATTTTGGCGATCCTCCTTAAGAATTATCTGGTGTGTTACTATCTGTTCTTTATTAAAAGGAAATTTTGACAAAACAAAAAATTTGAGAAGTTACTATGTCAAATATGAATGGCATCGTATCACCATTTCTCCTTAATGATACAAAAGCCTACATATCAAATTCATATATTAATTAAAGCTTGAGCAAATTAAAACAGTGTTTCAAATATCATTTACTACTTTTTGTAAGTCATCACTCGAATAATTTTTTGCTAAAGATTCAGCTGATTAGATGGACTGAAACAAAACTTAAAGTGCAAATTAGACATTGATATAACAAAATTATGATCTAAATTGAGTCTTTAGCCATTGAAACAATAACTATATAAATTGAAGTTTATTATTATCTTTAAGACAAATTACACAAATTTTAGTCATAAAAACATCAAAGTAGCTTATAACCTGATACGGGTCAGTACGAATAAGTCTAATGAACTTGGGCCCAATGATGCATGAGAGACCTAAAAAGAAGGGCCTAGGCCCATGACACAGTCCTCTTCAACCCTCGGCCTCGCCATAAGATATACCGAAGGTATATTTCGAAGGTGACCTCCTCACGATATGCGTCAGAAGCCTAGCATTGACGGATGCCATCCATCCATGATGAGATAATGCTTTGCATTGCGAAAAGGTTTCCACGTGGCCCTTTTACAATATGACACGTGATCTAGACAATTTCTATAAATATCCAATGTTGACACACTTTTTAAAGTACATAAAACTAGCCCTAAAATACTGAAATATCTTATTCTTTGAAAGGTTTTGGGGAGCTTAAGGGATCTAAGTCCATTACTGACTTGAGCGTCGAAGGGCCATTGCCAGGCAACAAGCTTGGCCCTTTTAGCTCACCTTGTTTATTGTGCAGGTATCTAAATCCAATCTATCTCACTTCTGAAGATAAAAAGTTGTTAGACATTGACTTTATCAAATTGGCATTGTTTGTGGGAATAACCTCTATTCAGAAAACCTTTTCCTGATCTCAGAGTAAATCACTTTCTAAGGAGGATGGCTACATTGGCTTTCCTTTCTTGACATAGAAATATTACACCTTCAAAGATTTTAAGCGATCAATGACCCTCGAAATGACAGAACTCACAATTTCAAACATTCACTAAGCCAACCTCCTGGAAATAATAACCAGGAAACACCTCCAACCACCAATGTCAATACCACCCCAGATCTGGGAGCATCTTTCCAAGCTCTGGCATAACTCTTCAGGAACTCCCAAACCAATCCTACCTTAACCACACCATAAGCGGCCTCAGCTAGTGCATCTCTTAGCTTATCACCAAAAATACAAAATTTCATTTTAAGCACAATAGCACCATTCCTACAACTCCTAAAAAATCAAAGTCCTCTGGGGTGGCAGATAAATGAGACCATGATAGTTGACCCCGCCAGAATGCGGCTCTTCCAAACACCCGAAGGAGGGAAGGAGGGAGGACCAGGGGTAGCAGCTAGCAGATTAAGGTCAGAAGTAGGGGCCGTGGGAGGTAATCATATGGGATCGACCAACAGGATAGGAGAAGACAATAGACAGAGGCAAAGAAGTCACAACGATAAGAGTTCAACTGACTCTATTAAGCCTAGGGCCAAAAAGGAAGAGGTTAGGAGGGAGAGAAAAGGAGATCACTCCAGGAGAGAGCATGATAGAACTTGTGAAAGATCACGATCCTGAAGAGGGGTCTTGTGGGATGCACATAGGTGGAAAAGCCTTAGCAGCCAAAGCACTTCGGCAAGGATACTATTGGCCAACGATGAAGATGCATGCGAGATCCTTAGTGAATAAATGCCCATCATGCCAAAAGTTTGCCAACTTGATAAACTCGCCAAGTACTAAGTAGGTTCCCATATATAGCTCCTGGCCCTTCGCGAAGTGGGGAATAGATATTGTGAGTCCTATTCCTATGGCCCCAGCATAGAGGAAGTTTCTGGTGGTAGTAGTATAGTACTTCACAAAGTGGGTTGAAGCAAAGCCCTTAGCTATAATCTCAGCTGATAATGTTATCAAGTTCCTAAGGAGAAATATCATATGTAGATTTAGAATTCCTTACAAACTAATCAGTGAAATGTGAAGCAATTTGATATTGAAAAAATTGGGGAATTCTGTGGAGGTTTGAGCATCGACCAGCATTTCTCCTCGGTAGCCCATCCTTAAACTGATGGGCAAAGTGAAGTTACAAATATAATGATTCTCTAGGGGATAAAGAGGAGACTAGAAAGATATGGAAAAGATTAGATCAAAGAGCTCCATCATATATTATGGGCATATAGAACAACACCAAGGGAACCGATAGGGGAACTCCTTTCTCATTGCCCTTTGGCACAGAGGCTGTCATTCCTGTAGATATAGGACTCCCCGGTGGAAGAGTCCTCTACTGCGAAGACAATGATCAGTTGAGAAGGATCAAATTAGATCTATTGGAGGAATTAAGAGAGGAGATAGCCATCAGAACCACAACATATAAATGAAGGGCTGTAAAGTACTTTAACATGAAGGTAAAAAATTAAAGCTTTGAAGAATGGAGTTTAGTGATGAGAAGCCTTGAAGCCACTGGAAAAAGAGAAGTAAGTGGAAAGCTATCCCCTAAATGGGAAGGACCCTTCCAAGTTTAACAAGTAATTGGGCTAGGAACTTATAAATTGCAAACTCTAGAAGGCATATAGATACCTCACACATGGAATATACAACATCTCAAGATTTATTTTCAGTGAGCAAATTCAATTTAATAAAAATTTACCTTCTATGATTTTGAAATATGTATATTTCTTCTATAAGACCTGTTTGACAGGAAAAAAAACCTTAATTGGGAGGCACCAAGTCCTTGACAAAGGACATAAGGCCTACTTAACAGGCAAGAGACCTTCCCTAGGAGGCACTAAGTCTTGGACGAAGGACATAAGACCTACTTGACAAGAAAAAGACCTTACTTGGTAGGCATCAAGTCTTGGACAAAAGACATAAGACCTATTTGATAGGCGAAAGACCTTCCCTGGGAGACACAAAGTCCTAGACAAAGGACATAAGACCTGCTTGATAGGCAAAAGACCTTCCCTAGGAGCCACCAAGTCTTGGACGAAGGACATAAAACCTATTTGACAGGAAAAAAAACCTTCCCCTGGAGGCATCAATTCCTAGCCGAAGGACACAAGACCTGCTTGATAGGCAAAAGACCTTCTCTGGGAGGCACCAAGTCCTGGTCGAAAGATATAAGACTTGCTTAACAGGCAAAGGACCTCCTTTGGGAGGCACCAAGTGCTGGTCGAAGGATATAAGACTTGCTTGACAGGCAAAAGACCTTCCCCGGGAGGCACCAAGTCCTGGTCGAAGGACATAAGACCTGCTTAACAGGCAAAGGACCTCCCCTGGCAGACACCAAATCCTGAGCGAAGGGAAAACATAAAATAGTCATAAAATTAAATCCCTAAGGCTGAAAAGGAACTGTCCTTAGCAGACATTACTTGCTCGGGCAAATTAAACTTCTAAAATCAAAGAATAGAGCATAAAGGATTAAATAAAAGGCACAATTATTTAAAAATAATATTCGTTGATGAATGAAGATTACAAAAAATTTCATAGTTTACAAAAAGAATGTAATTTACAAAGTACAAAAATTACATTTGAAAAAATGTTACAAAAAAAATTATGCTAAGTGGAGCCAGCTTCCTCAGCATTCGCATCACCACCTAGGTTGAAAATTGGCGAAGTTGGCGGAGGTAGTGTAGCAAGGTAGTCATCCACATCGGGAATGGAGATCCTCTTCTGTTTGTGTATCTAGAAGGCCTCAGCCTCTTTAGGATGCTTCGCGAGAATCTGCTCCACAATTCTATTGTGCCATAACATCCCATGAACTACCTCCCTCCTTATAATGTACTTCCTCAGCCAATCAGAGGCTTAGAAGTCCTTGATGGATTTATGCATACCACTTCACTTATTCAGATAAGAACTTGAAAGTCTTCTGCAAGGTACCAAGCTCATGGTCAAGGCGGTCCTTATCTTCCTGGAGGCTATGAATATGTCCTTTGGAGCTAGCTAATTATTGGTTTAAGGAGGCAACAAGCTCCTTTTTCTCCCGCAGTTGGGCCCAAAGATCCTTATTGTGGGCAGCTTCCTTCATAAGAGATTATTCAAGAGCCAAATCCTTCTTCTCGAAGCTATTCTTGAGGCCTTTATTTTCTAAAATTGGAGTTGAAGGATTGACTCCATTTGCCGATGATTAAAGAAAAGGGCTTCCACAGCTTCCTCATGAATTCTGGCTTGGGATAAAGTATCCTATAGATGTAAAAGAGAGTTAGTAAAGAAAAGGGAAAATAGTGGGAAAATGAAATTAGAAGCGAACCTCCATAATAGAGAGAAAGTTTGGCCTTCGAGACAGTAACCTCTTGGCTTCAAGAATCTTCATCCTCTCCTGAAATAATTCTCCTTCCATCT
>CAOJBK013220385.1:0-14191 GCA_948294925.1 Codiaeum variegatum
ATTCACATCTACCCAAAAGAAATTTTAAATTTCCAACAATATGCACACCTTAATTCACTATTATAGACAAATAATACAATCAAATTCATACCAAAATTCATCAAATATTTCAATTGAAATTCACTTATAAAAATATTAAAAATTGATGGTTCCGAGTATTACCGTTCCGAATTTTTCTCAAAATAACTTGAGAAATAGAGTCGAAAATTTTGTCTATTTTGGGGTCGCCGGAGCCGCCGTTGGCCCCACCGCTGCCGATGGTCACCGTCAGTGAAGGTGGCCGGTTGCCGAGCTGTATATGTCATCTTCTTCATTTTTTTGTGAGAATTCTAAATATGTGATTCGTTTTTGCACTACCTTCACCGTTTGGCCGAAATCATCCTTGAAAGCTTCGCCGTTGTTAAAGCTTCATATCGAATTTTTTACCACCACAGCTGTGGATGGCTGCCGTTGTTGAGCCCCATGAGCTTGTCCGCACCTAGGCTTCTATTCGGAGGTGATTGAATGAAAAATGGTGGCCGGAATGGGTTCCGTCGCCTTCTCTTTGTTCTGTGTTCTCTCGCTCTCTCTGCCCCCCTATTTCTCGATCCCCTCTTTTTTTTTTTAATCTTTTATTTCAGCAAATTGTAACCCACATGGCATGAAAAGAGATAAAAATGGAAAGTTAATGAATGGAAAAGATCACGTGTTAGCAACGTAGCTACTTAGATATTTTTTTTTTTTTTAAAATCTTAAAATCAAAGTTTCCTTTCAAAATCCTTTTTAATAGTAGTATACTAATATATGGTTATATAAAACTTTGAATTAATTAGACTTTTCTTACTTTAAAATATTCTTAATTTTTAACAAACAAAATGCAAATAATTTTAATAAATTCATTTCCTTTTATATAAAATACATAATTTTTAGTTAACCAAAACTCTATTTAATTTATAGAAAGCCCTAATTAAATCTTAAAATTAGTATTATTAAATACAAAATTAATTTATTTAAGTTTCTTGTCATTATCATTGAATCGGGATATTACAAAGTTACTATAAATTATTTTTTTATGTAACTATTGATATAACTATATATGAATTAAGTAATATATTCATTTAATTGAATTTAATTCAAAAAGAAAAATTATGATTTTAATTTATAAGTAAAAAATAAAATGATAATTATTTAATATATACCTAATTATATTACATTTAAATAAAAGAATGATAGGACACATTAACGACATACAAAGCATGTTTGAAGAAAAAATAGTCTAATTAATAGAATGCCTAAAAAAACTTTGAAGCTTTTATCTCTTCCTTTTGAAAAACTCTTTGGCTGCAAATTCAATTACACTAAACTTAGAATTTTTGGATGTCTATGTTATCATTGGACTAGGCCATATTCATCTCATAAATGAGAACCTAAGTCACAACCTTATGCCTTTCTTGTATATTCTCTTACTCTAAGTGCGTATATGTGTTATCATAATCCTACATCTAAACTGATTAACATGTGCAATTTGTTGAAACTATTTATCCTTTCTCCATATCTCATTCGTAGGAGTTAGACTCTCTATCAATATCTATTGCCAATTAGGCTCCACCCATCATACAAATTTCTTTCGTCCCCACACAATCACCACTCCATGCTTGGATCGTAATAACACAACTGATGTGCATCCACTTCCTTCACCCAATCCACAGCCTTTCACCATAGCCACTGACATAACAACTCTTCACTGCCAAACACTTCTCAAACCACCCAACCACCTCCACTTCATACAATGACTACAAGGTCAAAAAATAATATTAAAAAACCCATAACCAAACTCAACCTCATTGTTCAATTGACCAAACCCACCATTGATACAGAACCAACTTTCATAAAATAGACCCTCTTTGATCCTAAATGGCATAAGGTAATGAGTGCACAGTTTGATGCTCTTGTTAGCAATGAAATGTGGGAACTTGTAATTTGTTCCTTCTACTTCTAGTCAAAATGTTATTGGTAGTAAATGGATTTTTAGAATACAAAGAAATTCTAATGGTTATGTTGACATGTTTAAAGCACTATTGGTGGCTAAAGGCTTTAATCAACATTATAGTATTAACTATCATGATACATTCAGTCATGTGTGAACTCTAATTTTGCCACCATTTAATCGGCCCATTAATACGAGCCTAACTAATCTGATCGGACTCAATTTGGACTTTAAACGGACACAGAAAATCCAAAAAATCGAATCAAATCAAGATCAGCTAGACCCACAAAAATCGAGCTCAGAAACCCAGACCCAAAATGACAAGTGTGCATGCATAATGTGGCTTGCACATGCACATTCCCTCTCGAGTATGCATATTCCCCCTCTCGCATGCACATCAGGCCACACACATGCGTTTTGTCCTTATGATTTCTGGCACGATTACCTATAAATTTTGACTTTTCCAGAACAGTTGGACAAGAGATTTTTCCACCAACTTTCAGACATAATTAACCGTGTTTTCCAGCCTCCAGACACTAAAAAAAATACTTCCTAAACACTATAATCATTCCCCAATCGGTCCAAACTTTTAAAATTCCCCAACAGACACTACGGTTC
Source organism: Codiaeum variegatum (assembly GCA_948294925.1). NCBI lineage: Eukaryota > Viridiplantae > Streptophyta > Magnoliopsida > Malpighiales > Euphorbiaceae > Codiaeum > Codiaeum variegatum. The sequence continues at coordinate 2,585 of CAOJBK013220385.1, forward strand.
CTACTAGTTTAGCAGTTCAATTCCTTCAAGTCTAGTTCAGACAGACAACCTCTAATGCTCTTCGAACGCAATGGAGACCCGATCCGATTTCATCAAACCCCCCGATCCTCCAATCTCGAAGCCGATAAAAAAGGTAAAATCCGTACAATATACTTCTTTCTATGAATCTATTGTTTTAAACCATTTAGAACTGAGTTAAGGCATTTTATCAGAATTCAATTTTAAAGCCCTTTAATATGATTTAAGGCATGTTTTACTAAAAATCTATTTTTCATAAAACGAATCCAATTAAACCCTACAATGAACTTAGGTAATCAATTCATATTCAAAATCATTTTTATTAATCAAAATCTAAAATGGTTAATAACCTTTTGGTTAACAATTTTATAAATTAAAATTGATTACCTACTGAACTGTTAAACCACCCCTCTGTTATCAAAACAACCCCCACACTTCGCGAGAAGGAAGAACGACGTGGGATTTGATTCTCATTCAAAGGGATATGCTGGTAAGCCTTCTAATGGCTTCAACTCCAAAACTTAAATTTTCTTTTGTTCTTTTTACTGTATTTTATTTTATTATTTTCATTATTTATATTGTTGTATTTATTTCATTATTTTTATTATTGTTGGATTTTGGTTCCGTATTTGGAGAATGTATGCTCCTCTCAGATTATAAGGCCGGAGGAAAGATTCCCTAGTTTCAATTATTTTTGTTTTGTAATTTTATTAGTTTATTTGGAGTGTTGTGCCTTCCCTAGAACCTAAAATGGGTTAGAGGAAAGACCCCTGACCAATTTTGTCTTTACTGCTTTATACGATTGTCATTTGCATTATAACCTATTCATGCATCATTTTGGCATGCTTAACTACTCATGCACTATGATACCTGTTCATGCATATACAAAAATCATTTTTAACCAAAATCGTATTGTTTAAGCCAAAATTTGTTATGCAAAATAGTAAAAAAAAACTATTTTCATAAAAATTATTTTATCAGATCACAAATCCTCAAACCCTCTTTAGTTCAAAAGAACAATCTTTTCCTAAATTCGGGTAAAACATTCTTTTTCAAAAAATGGAGTTAATTCAAAATGGTTTCTTAATCATCTTAGTAAACTATTTTCTTAAAGATTAGGTGGCAACTCTATACACTTGACACACCACGTGCACACCAACGAATACATGTTGATGCACAAATGTAGGACCCAGCCACAATTCGCGACACCATGAGCAATCCAACCCCCCGTGGTTGGCTTCTTTTGAGCACAAGCTCAGAGGCATGTTGGAAGATCCCGAAGGCCGCTCGAATGGGGCCTCACATCATGTGGTTAAACCAATTATAGTTTGGATTATTCTTAGTCTGGCATTATGTAACAAATGGTCCCTTCATCAGTTGGATGTTAATAATGCTTTTCTGCATGGCACTTTAATTAAAGATGTTTATATGTCACAACCAGTTAGATTCATTGATAAGGACTTCCTAAGCCATGCTTGTAAATTGAAGAAGGATATCTATGGTTTAAAACAAGCACAGAGAGCTTGGTACCATGAATTATGCACATATTTGCTTGATTATGGATTTTAAAATTCACTTTGTGACACATTTCACTACATTCTTCATCAAGGTGATATCACACTATATCTTTTGGTTTATGTAGATGATATCATTATCATCAGTTCCAATCCTACATTTGATAATAAATTTGTTAAGAATCTTTGTGATAAATGTGCTCTTAAAGATTTAGGATCACTTTCATATTTTTTGGGTGTTGAGGTAATTCCAATTCATTAAGGGGTATTGTTATCTCAAAAATGTTATATTTCAAACCTTCTCACTCATACTAATATGGTTAATTCTAAACCAATTAAGATGCAGCTACCTTCATCCTTCATTATCACAAAAAATACAAGAACTCAATTAGAAGATCCTATTGAGTGTCGCAAGGTAGTTAGGAGTCTACAATATGTGTCAGTCATAAGACCATAGTTGGATTTTGCGGTAAATAAAATGTCCCAGTATATGCAATCACCCACTATTGACAATGGTCTATGGTAAAATGGCTACTTTGGTTTTTTAAAAGGTACAATTAATCATGGTCTCCAATTTCATTATTAATCATTCTAGTCATTTCATGCTTTTTCGGATGCAAATTGGGGTGGGAATAGGGGATGATTGGTCCTCTATGACTGCTTTATTATTCTGGGTGTATTTTTATATATTTTTCATAGATATTTAAGTTAGTTTTTATCCAAAAATTGGATTTTATTTATTTGTTTAATGTTGATTAGTGAAAATTAGAAATTTATGCAAAAACGGTGTTTTTGGAATAGAAGTCAAGGTTCCTGAGCGAAAGAAAATTGAAGGAGGCAATTTTTGGAGGTTTCAAGGAATAGGTTCCTGTATAGGCTGTGGAGAACACATTAAGAACCACACAAATCAAGTTAGCTCGTGTCATTCACTGAGTAGAAATTCGTCAATGGCACAGGGCCGTGCCAACCATGCTTAAGGCCGTACACACTTTTTTAGGCCGTACTGCCTACTAGACTAAAGCTGATCTTACTGCAAAGGGCCCATACATATGCATTTAGGTTGTGTAGACATAGAATCTTGACAACTATAAAAACATGATTTTGAGTTGTTTTAAGTATTTTATTCCATATTATTCATAAAATCTAAAGATAGATACACTGTTTGGAAGGTTTAGACTCAATTTACTCTTAGATTTCATCATAGATTCATAGATTACTTAGTTTTTCATTGAGATTTTGCTTGTAATCATGAGTAAAGTTAAAATTCATCAAGGATATTGAGAATTTCTGCAATTCTCTTTGAGGTTTGCTTTCTTAACACTTTTACTTTAATTTTCTATGGGTAAAAGTTGTATTAAGAGATTAAGCATGGTTTCCATTGATTTTATTATTTTTGTTGATATCTAAACTCATTATGAGCTAATTTCTTCATTGTCTAGAGATTGAGTATGAAATAGTAATGATATGAATGATACTGATTGGGTTCTTTGATTTTTTCCAAACTCTTGCCTGATTGAATTGATTTAATGATTATAAACTATTGCTTGATCACTAATTTGTTTGATTAAGGGTTTGGGAGATGGAACGAGAGTGGAAACCTGAGTCTAGAACTCATTCAATTGAGATTTTAAAACAAATTAGAAATATAAGTTTTAGGATTAAATTTAATGTTTGATGTATGTTTTCTTTAGATTACTTCTATAAATGTGATTGCTAGTAGATAAACTCTAATTGAATGATTGCATTGAAAATTGGATCGTTTGGCATAACCGACTTACCCAATTGTTTAAGTTCATAAACGATTGGCTATAAATTGTTAGATCTCTAGACCCATTCATATCATTTCATTTAAACATCTTTATTTCCTTATTTAGTTTAATTATTTAATTTACTTTTCTAAAATCCATATTCCTTTCAATTTTATTACAATTTTTGAAATAAATCAATAACCTAACACGAGTTCCTTGAGAATACGATCATGAATTCTCAGTTTATAATACTACACCTCGTATATTTGTAGTCGGTATTGGATAGTATATTTTGGGGTGAACATGTTTTGGAGCCATTGCCGGGGAACTTGCTAGGCATTATTTGTTTGTTTCTTATGAATGTATTATTTATTTTTGGTTTGTTGCTTTTTTTGGTAGTAAGGATAAAATTTTATTACCAAACAAAACCAACCATATATAATAGCCTAATCATAGAGCCAAGAAATTAAAACAAGGAAAAAATATGTACAGCTCAAATCTCTATCCCCATTTGCCTGAAAAACTCTATATCTTTATGCTTCAACCGCTTGAATGCAAAATTTCCCATCCTCAACACAATAATTTATTTCACCATATTAACAACCTCCTAGGCACATTTTTCCTTCCCTTGGAAAATAACACTGCATCTTTCCATCCAAATACAATGCACAAGAGCAACAACTACTACACTTATAGTCCCATGTTGCAACCTAGAAGCCTTACAATTGATCAACCATTGAGGCCAAATTTCAAACTCCACAAGCCATCTTCTCAATCCCAACCACACCTGAATACACTCCACAATTTCTCTAAAAAAATTACACTGAAAAAAATAAATGCATAACAGTCTCAATCTCATGTTCATAGAAAACACATAATAGATTATCAATAGAAACCCCAACACGCAGCAACCTATCTTTTGTAAGCAATGATTTCTGAAAGGCTAGGTAAAAGAACATACAGTGCTTTGGTAGCACCAAAGGATCCCAAATTATACTTGCAAATCAAAATTCTCTTATTCTCCTAACAACAAATAATAAACCTCCCTCACACAATATTTAACTGACATTGTTTGACAGGCAGCCACTAAATTTCCCCTCAAACTAACTAATTTTTTTTTTCCAATACCACGAAAAAGAGAGAGGAGGAACATGTGAAGAGAAGTCCATACCTTTTAAATGTATGGCGTGCACCCATTTGACCCAAAGGCAATTTTTTTTCATGAGTGAGAGCCCATATAAACCATCCAATAGATGCTATATTCCAAAGAAAACCATTCTTAAAGTTCAAGCCCCCGTACCTTTTAGGAACAGACAATCTATCCCAAGCCACAAGAGGTTTCTTCAATTTAGCCTCACTTTGACCCCATAAGAAATTTCGGCAAATTTTCTCTCTGTGTTTCACAATGCTTTAGGGAAATATAAACATCGACCCCCAATAAACTTGGTAGGAGAGTAAAACCAAATTAATAAGTTAAGTTCTTCCAGCTAAAGAGAGATGCCTAGAACTCCAAGTCTGGATTTTCCTTGTAATTTTTTCAACAAGAACTTCACAATCACTTTTACTCCACTTTGTAGGGGAGACCAGTATCCCAAGATATTTTAAAAGAAAAGAGCCGAGGGAGAACCCCGTCACCTTAATCAATTGCTGTTTGACAATCTCATTAACATCCCCAACATATAGACTTGACTTACCAAGGTTAGCTTAGAACCCCAACACATTGGAGAAGTGCCTAAAACAAGCCATCAACTGCTAGACAGCCTTAACACTACCCTTACACATTAATAAAAAATCATTAGTGAAGCATAAACTAACAAGATTAAGGCTCTTACAAGATGGGTGAAATCGAAACTTATCATTGATCCGAAGCAATTTCAAGCAACTAATCAAGTATTCCATAACCATAATGAATAGAAGAGGAGACATTGGGTCACCTTGCTGAAGACCCTTAACACCTTTAAATTCATAACCATAACTACCATTAATTTTAATCACATAACTTACCGAAGTTAGACAAGCCATAACCTAATTATGAAACTTCAACGGGAATCCAAAATGCACTAACAATGACTCAAGAAAATCCCAACTCCCTGAGTTGTAGGCCTTCCTAAGACCAATTTTCATCAAACACCATACCAAAATATTCTTCCTCATATATCCTCTCAACAAATCTTGAAGAATAAGAATATTATATGCACTAACTCTCCCAGTCACAAACGCACCTTGGTTGTCATCAATTAATCCATTAAGGACCTCCCTCAACCTTTGACAAATCAATTTAGAAATCGCTTTATAAATTACATTGCAACACTCAATAGGATGGTAGTCATTTGGAAGTATATCACAATCAATTTTTGGAAGAAGAGTGAGAACAATCTTGTTGAGGCTATTTAGCAACTTCCCATGATTAAAAAAATCCAACACATCATCTATAACCTCCTCTCCTATCACCTCCCAAGCAGCTTTAAAAAAAATCGATGTTATACCCATTATAATCAGGGCTCTTATCACTCAATATAGAAAAAATTACCTCTTTGATTTCTTGCTTCTCAAAAGGATGAAGAAGCTGAATTTTCTCTTACCAACCTCCTCACTCACTGCCTTCCATGTAACAATCGTTGTACCCAAAGTTCAATGGAAAAATAGATGAAAACAAGTCGCAATGCCCTGGTCATCTGATACAAACTCTCTCTGCTTATTTTGAACTAACATAATCCACTTTTTCTTCACTCTTTATGTGAGGATAAAATGAAAAAAATTGGAGTTTTCATCCCCAAATTTTAGCCAATTGATCTTCGTCTTCTAGAGAAAAAAAGACTCTTGGGCCTAAACCATTTGACAATAGCTCTGAACAGCAACCACTTCCGTTAACTTATGGTTTATATTGGGAGGGTTTGCCATGGAAACCTCCTGACATTTAAGCATATTAGACCGAACAATCGCAACCCACTCATGGATCCCACCAAATAACTCACTATTAAGTTTTTTCAAAGGCACCTTGAAGCATAGACAATTTTTTCATCACCACATGAGCTTTAGGGCCCTTAATATTCACCCTCCATACATCCTTAACCACATTAAGAAAAATCTCCACCGAAGTCCACATATTAAAGAATAAGAACAATTTCTTACCACTATGCCCAAGGAGATCAAACTTCAAAAGAATCGCGTTATGATCTGAATGCTCCCTCGGTAACAATAGAGAATCTATTTATTAAAAAATATTAATCCATAATGAGTTAAAAGTCACACGGTCAATCTTAGATAGAATGCACCCATCAACCACCTTCATATTACACCATGAAAACTTACTCCCTTTACATTTTAGTTCTACCATCCCACACTCATTTGTAAAATGCCTAAAGTCAATAATTTCAGATTCATGAACTCGGACCCCTCCCCCGCACTTGATTCTCATACCCATTAACACTATTAAAATCACCTAATAAGACAATAGGAAGAGTAGTACACTCAACCCCAGTAAGCTCTACCCATAACTATTTACGATCTAAAACTTAGTGGAGGCCATATACGAAGCCCACTAAAAACTGTCCGTCACATCATTTTCTCACTACCTCATAACAAATACATTGGACAGACATAAACACCACTACCACATTAAATAGAGTCCTATCCCAACAAACCATAACCCTCCCTTTAGGATCATGAGAATGATTTGACACATAATCCCAAGCCGGAAACATATTATTTTAAATTTTATTCAAATTACTATCCCCAATACGAGTTTCAAGTAATCTAAACAAACCTACCCCCCACCGTTGAGCAAAAGAAACCACCATCTTTTGATTTATGAGACTGTTAAGTCCCTTCACATTCCATGATGCAACACTATCCATGGTTATTAGGCCCATCAAGAAGAGGCTCAAACACATTTCTACTGATAATTTCCCCTACATTAGCCATCTGCTTTCCCATTCCACTACTTCCCACAGCTCCACCCTGCCTACCAATCCTTAATCCAATAGTCTCCCATTAGCCCTTTGCACGGTCATTGACCATAACAGCCTTACCATGATCCTCTCCCTAAACCATATCCTCAACAATAAGCACTATCCTAAAACTAGCCGAAATACATTCAGCAGACACTATATCATCAATAATAGTGGCCATACCCTCTTTAAGTTTCCCATCCATACACTTTTTACGCTTGCACTCATCTTTGCAATGGCCAAACCCCTTACAATACAAGCATTGAATGGGCTTCCATTCAAATTCCATCCTTTATTCTATTAAGTCATCCTTTTCATTTAAGAGCAACACATGTTCAGAAAATTTTTATTGAATGTCCACATCAATGAGGACTCGAGCAAAGTTCAACATATGTTTCTCTATCCGTTATGATTGGTTGCCCAACACACTAGCAATTTTTGCTCTAAGACTGCATACCCCAGTACTTTAGGTCCAGCCCCCTAAACTAAACCCAAATTAGAAAGGATTTCTCCTTATGTTTCAACGAAGGGTAATCCTCCGTCCATGGGGAAATTATCACTGGTTTTCTATCAAAATGACAAATACCCATTTGCAACACTGGGTCCCTAATCTCCTTTGAATGAAATTGAACCACTGTCATTCCATTCTGAACACGAAACACCCTATTAATCCCCAATTTACCCCACACACGTCTAATAAAACCTTTAAAAACATTAGAGGAGGGGGGGGGGGGGGGGTCTTTCCCCAAACACATAAAACATCATAGCTAATCTCCAAAACTAAACTTCAAACTGTACATCATCAGTATAGATTTTCCTAACCAACTGTCCACTACAGAAATCAGGGGAGATATTGTTAAGCTTACCTACAGCCTTATGAAGCTTTGAGACATCAAAAATTTTCCATGGATTCACAGGCTAATACCTAGAACCTGTATCAACTTGCTTATCTTCAATAACAGATTTGAAAATCTCCTCCCTCTTTTCCTCAACTGTATCAGCCCAGATTAACTTTGAACTAGAATAACACCCATTCTCTTTTGACTGCTCTAAAAAGAGATGGAGACTGCACACAACACGAGAAGATATCGAACTTACTAAATTCAACTCCTTACCCAAGGGAGCATAAGGAAAATCCACTACCATTCGCTGCTTGCCCGGAGGATGGCCCCGCTTCTCCATCGGCGGTGCTAATGCAATGTGGAGGCATCCGTACTTATGGGAAAAGATGATCTGACATAGCTATGCCACTCTCTAGATTCACTTACTCAGAAATCCTTGCACTATCCAAATGAGAGTACCTTTACTTATGTAGCATTAGCTGGTTGGTTTCGACCAGACTTAGTGTGAGCTACTAGAAACGAAAGAAGGGATGCAACATCAGATGGTTTTGCTTCAACATTAACTGATCTACCAACATTGATGACACCCCATGGTTTAAATAATAAGAGGAAGAGGATCAAAATAGTTGAGTCGACCATAATAAATTTAGTTTAGTAATGTAAAAAATCTCGTTAACTAGTTAAGGTCAGTAGTCTTTACTTGGAGTAGTCACTAAGAGAAAGAAATAGCTATCTTTTTTTGTATTTGAAAATAGCAGTTGTCCTATCAGGGAAAGCATTTCTTTCATTTTATGTAGGAGGCTTCGGCAGCTGAGGAAGATAATAAGCTCTTAGCTTGGGGTTAGCAATCAAAAAAGTTTTTCAATCAAACACAATGAAACAATGAATTAGGATTGCACCCTGCTATAAGAATGGAAAGGGCTTTGCCTGGTTCGCTAGAGGACAAACACCAATAGGGAAGATCACTTTATAGTTGGAATTCCATTCCTCACTACTTGGATTGGTACTTTATATAAAACAGACAGTCTTGCCCTTCTATGATGAACTTTCTAACTTCACCTTGGCATACTGAAGCGCTAGTCTTTGTAAAACCATTCCCTATAACATTACATACAATTAACCTATTAATAGAAATGAAAGATTGATTCCTTCCAGCTTCTAGGCGAGAAGGTTGGCACAAAAGTAGTGAATTCTCTTGCTGCGTTTACGCTTATTCCAACAACAGTCATAGAAGAAGGAAAAGGTGACAAAGGAAAGGTGAGTATCTTCTTTAAATGAGCTAGCATAGTTTATTTTATGTTTTTTTGGGCTTGAGTTGGAACCTATTCAATGCGTTCTATAACTTTCTCCTTTAGCTTAGGAGGTTTTCTTTTTGGGAGCGAATTCTCATCATTTGAGTAGGTTCTTTAGCGTGACTAGGTAAAAGGGATGATCTAGGGCAGTGAGAATGGAACTCAATAGAAGTTATAGTCTATCCTAGACCAATCACAATGAACATGGTCATAGGAAGAAAACTTCGAGTACTGGGTTAATCTATCGCTTTGACACTTGTCGAAAAAACCAATCTTAACTTGTTAGGAGGCTTTTCACGCATTGTGCTCCAAGCAATCTTTTATTGAAGCCAGGTTCTACTTGATTTATGTGGTTTACCATCCAGGAGGTAATTACTATAGTTTAGTGCAAGAGCTCGTTAAGAGGAAGTGAATCTCGGAGAGGACTCAATATCTACCTCAAATTGACTGTCAATATTTGGTGCGTGTCATATAGTGATACTCGAAATCAATGATGAAGAGCTCTATTAACATAGACCCTATCTTTTTAAGCTCAGCTGTAGTGAAAGTAACTATCTCATTGAATAGTTCTAGATTCATAGTGAGTGAGGGATGCTGCCAAGGATGCAGCAGTGAGAGTTAGGGAAAGTCAGTTCACATTAACTGTAACTGTAATCCTATTAGTTGTTATTTCATTCGTAATGGGTGCTACCCTTATCATATCAGCTGTGATTGACTCAGCTGTGGCACTTTCGGATCAATGATTAGCTATCTTTGGGTTGGTACTTTACTCTAACCTTAACATGTAGAAATGTAATATGGAATATCAAGTGGACCATTTTCTTATGAAATGGATTTAGGGTCAATTTAGCTAGCGTACCTTCCAGATGACTTGAACATGTCTTTTCGGAATGATCCTTTCCATTTATCCTCGCTACACATGGATAACTCTTTCAACTTGACTCTTCAATTAAAATCTGTCTTACCCTTGTCCTCTTCTGTGAGCTTTCCCTTTTCCCATTATGACTTTCATTTTTGTTTTCTAATAGAGGGAAATCCACTCTGTTTTATTGGAGGGTATACCTTTACTTCTTTTTAGGAGAAGTTGCTTTGTAGTTCTAGGATTGGTTTCTGTCCTACCCTCAGCCTTGCTCTACTTCAGACCTTAACTCAATTAGTTTGGTTTCTGGGATTAGAAGTGTGTTCTCAGTCTCTTCTGTCTAGAATGCTTACCCTGATCTTTCTTAGTTTAAGGAAGAACTCGCACTCAAAGTGGTATCGGTACTGGAATGAGTTATTCCCTATGAGATATGATTTCATTCAACCTGTCTTCTAAGGGTCAAAGGGCTTTACTTCTGAACCTTTTCTCTCAATTACATTGAGCCCTTCCATCTCATTTTACTGTGCTATTGTGACTCTTTGGCTAAAGGCTGGCCTCTGATTACCTCTTATCCATTACTCCGTCGAGTGAGCACATGTTGATAATAGCTAAGGAATTAGTCAAAGTAAGTAGTTTGTGCTTGGCGTCAGCTACAAAGCCCCTTTTTTAACTTTGCCTGGGCAATTTCCCCTGAGGTTACTCTTAGCCTTTACAGCCATAAGGTTCGATGAGGATAGGCACCTGAGAGTTTTCAAGATGAAGTGTGAAAGTAAACCCTGTCATTCTATAAAAAAAGAGTGTAGTGATCGGGAATTGTGAGCCCCATTTTCTCTGCTTGAAATATAGCTAGGTTTGGTTCATATGCCAGAACTGTTGGATTTTCATTAGAAAAAGAATATGGATTGAAAGAAGTCTAAGTACACCCGAAGGACTTTTCTATGCTACTTTCTTTCTTCTCTTACGATCTTTCTAGTTACAGAGAAAGATCCTTCCATAGCCAAAGACAGGCATTCCCATTTTCACTCGAATAGCGGATATGAAACTAGTAAGAGTAGATTCAAGACTTTCAACAGTCATTGATTTTTGCTTGGCCAGTGAAGGAGCTGTAGTTGAATATGACGTTCTATTTTTAAGTGAATAAGAATAAGCTGCTTGTGGGATTGAATCAATAAAAGAGGGTACCCTTGCCTCGGGATTAGGTAAGTGTGATTTATGAGATCATAGAAGTGAGAGTCTAGCTCCTTATGACTTGATCATAGTCTTAGGCTGAATTGGTCTTGGTCGAAAGAACGAAAGAGACCAACATAGTATCTTAACGATGTCTTTCACGTGTTTACTTTCACTTGTAAAGCGTCTGTAGGCATATCAGCCATGAAGTAAGATA
>CAOJBK013221161.1:0-15591 GCA_948294925.1 Codiaeum variegatum
AATGAATGATAACATAGTATATAAGAGTCAATTATGGAGTAACAAACTAGCCCTAAATTCGCAAAAGGCATAATGCAAAATAGTCTAAATCACAAAGTATTGCAATTGTTTTAAATCACAATATATTTTTTTAAATTACCAATCATTTTATGTTAATGAAATAAATTCATATCATTCTTTTTTAAAAAAAAAATCACAAATCCCTACTTACAGTTAGCTCAAATCACAAAAGATTTTTTAAAATTTTAATTGTCAAAGTCATCTTGTTAACCTAAAAACAATAGATGTATTTCTTCCTTCATTAACACAAAGCATCACCACTATCCGAGGTATTTACTACATTTCTTTTAAGGATTATAATTTTTATTTTTCAAATTCTAATAATCCTTTAACTGACATTTTTGCCACAATGGTTCTTCATATCTTGTCTTTGATCTACTTTGATTTTGACTCCCACTTAAGTCCAAGTTATGTTGGATCTCCCTCCCATCACTGTTAAGGCCTCCCTGTTGTGAATTTACCAACTTGTCCACCAAGTACAACAAAGTGCCACAAGAAGAATGGAGTGGAAAATGAAAATAGTATTCAGAATGGTACTTGCTTCTATCAGCAAATTTAGAAGCAGAAGAATGATTAGATCGTCAATGGTGTTATTCCTAATCCTCAAACCGTCAAGCATATTGTGATAGCAGAGATGTTAGGTTGACTTTTAAGAGAAGATGCAAAATCACTAAACAAATAATTGGCAACTTTAATCTAATTAGCTCGTCGTCTGTTTACAGTACTATTTGTGATTTTAAATATACACAAAAAGCAAATTACAAAATGTTTTAAATTCAAAATTTTTATCCATACATTGAATTACAAATAATAGGCAATATTAGCAAATTTGTGAAGAACACGGTAATCAAAGCCAATACCGAAACAATTCCAATAAACCAGGACAGCAACCAAATCTAATAGCAAAGCAGAAGTTGACATTGACAACAGGTCTTCTGTTCAGCCTTGATGTGAACATGTCCGTATGACTGTTTTTAACATGTAGAAGGAAAAAGAAAGCGGAATAAAATGAGAACTTTGACAGCGAACGAACAGCAGAACATAATCTCCAATTATTGGGAAGATAAATATTAAGATCAAATGTATATAAACGCCGGGGCCAAGGAGATTAGGACCTAACAAGTTTCTAGTTACAAGAAAATAATTGAAAATTCTATCATAGAATCTCAAGTATAATTGTTTTGAAAGATTTCCCTCTCCCTCGGTGGTTGTCACTTCCAAAATGCTTCTTGTGTGAGGACTGCCCCATAACTCCAACAAATATTTATGCATACAAAATATCAGGCAGGTAGGCACGTATCAACGTGCCATGAGATCACAAATTATGCATTGTTTGCAAGCAAACTCGTGATAGGTTTACACCATGTATATAGATAGATTGATATAGGGAGGAAAACAACTAAAAGATACATACAGAGTTAGGCAATCTCATCAGATTCCAGTGTTGGGGTTGTTTCCTGCAAGAATTAGAGAAATTTCCAATCCTCGGCTGAAGGCTTGGTTGAACATAAGCCTTGTTTGGAATGTTGATACAAATGGGAACCAAGAAAAGAGGGCAATTGGAATAAAGATAAGCACCCCCATTCCAGCATCATATAGGCGAGCAATTGACCGGATGGATTTCCATAATCCTAGCTTCTTAATCAAAGGCTTCCATGCAGCAGCAATCTGAAATTAAACATTACATTAAGTTGGCAAAAAAGAATAAATACAAACACAAGTAAACTATAAAGTGTCAGAGATTTTATTTTAATTCACTAAACTGACTATAATCATCTTGTGATGTTTGATAACTCTCTATTAGTCTGAATTTATTTTTATTCTAGACTGATCGATAGATTAAGATTGCAATCAGTTATGAACAGAGGATGTTAATTCATCAAGAGTTAAGAGTAATTTATCTAATCAAGTATCGAATTATGCTGAATGATAGGACCAAAAATTGACAGTTCAGTTGAACAGCACTCACAGAGAGAATTCCCCATCCAGTAGGTATAAATGCTAAGATGCAAGCAAAAATGTCTGTGACGGACAAGTCTGTTAATATGACTGCAACAGCTATGCCAGCCAATGCCATCAAGAAGGAGACACCTTGTATGAAACGCAACAGAAGCTGAAAATTGACAGATATCTTCTGACTGAAGGTGAACACCTGAGAAGCAAAAGTTTTAAATTTAATTCCAAACATATGCCAACTTATGCAGAGAATTAGAGTTGCAACATTTAGGGTTTCTAAAAGTTGAAATATTGCACCTTGAAAAGAACTATTAGCACAGCTAGAACAATCCATGAGAAACCATACACCTACAAGAACATCAATACCTTTAAGTTTGCTTTCATGCTGCAGATATGAAGTAAATAGAAGAGAACAAAAAAGCAACAACTATTGCAGTACTTAGTTTGGCCTATGCTCAAGTAGGACTTAATCAAAGGAAAAATATCAAGGCAAGATAGATATTATGGAAACCAGGGCCAGTCTCAGAAAAAGTGCAAGGAAACAGAATCTAAACAAAGAGAACACACCGATAAAGATGTATTTGTTCCTTGTATCTCTAGCTTGTAAATGATGCCATACTGGAAAATAAAGAATCTCAGACTCAAAATAGTCTCCAGTATCCTCCCACTAAAGGTCCGAATATGTGCCTGTACAAAACATTATAAGGCTCAGCACAAAGCGAGGTGAACAAAATAGCAATAATAGCACAAAACAAACATAATAGGAAGGAAAGTAGAAAGACAAGACAAACCACCTTTGAACTTTCATAAAAGAAAAAGGGCTTAGTTTACCCTAAGAATTTGATTATCAGAATTCTAAGTTGAATATTCTATGTTGGAATCCACAGTAGGCCCCATTTGTTAGTGGAAAACAATTTGCGATGCCAAGGAAGTTCAGTCCATAAAAAAAATCTTTTAGATCAAGGGGAAAACTGAAACATTTTCAAAGAAATGGCTTAATGATTCCAAAGCTGGAACCAAGAAAAAAAAATTACTTCATGTGATTAGGTAGCAACCCCAGCCATAGCAGTAGGGCTCTCATACTTTCTGAAGTCCTAGAACAATTAATACAATGACAAGTCATTTTTGGTGTTAAGGGCTTCATAAGTTGTGTTAAGTAGATGCATCTGTTTAAATTGACAAATTAGCTCTATCATGGCCTTGAGTGCATTCAGACACTATCAGAAGCAACATTGATTTCCACATCAAATGCACTGTATAACAGGATTCTACAATATGAGGAATGAAAACCTTTACAAATTATTCCAACAAGATGACCATGGCCTACGGGCCCCAAGTCCAAGACACCACTGGCTTAAGCATGATTAGTAGGTGGAAAGTCCACCAGATGTGTTTATTTGGGTTAAAAGAAAAACAAAAAGCTAGATCATACAGGAACAAAATAATACCAGTTCTTCATCCCACCAAGCTTCCCAGCTTTCTTCACCCTTTACCCCAATTCCACCTCTGTAAAGAAGCCAATTTGTCCAATCCCTAAAGTCCTCAACAGTCCTAAACATATAAAATGATAAATTGCTCAACAAAGGAGGACATATTCAACTTCAATGGCATATAAGAAATTGTGCTTACTTCTGCCACTCAAACCCAGATGGATTGAACAAATAGGGAGCAAAAAGCCAAGAAAGAGCCATAAACCAACTGCTAACTGTAAGAAGAATGTACGACAGTGCGCCACCTTCATTATATCCATATGCCAGATATACAATCAGCAAAAGCACCACTTCTAGCCTGAATGCAATTCGAAAAATTAGAAAACTATTCCAGATCAAGCACATTTATAGAGAAAGAAAGTAAGAGAAGTACCCTTTAACAAAATGACTGCGAGAGTAGAGCCTATAGTTTTCGGAAAATTTAATATGGCGGACTACAAATCCTCTACCAGTTGCTTGATACTGTAAATAAAAGACATTAATTTGCTGCATTGCACATTAAGAAGAGATATTGCCGAGATTAGGGAAGAAAGAAGAAAGAGCCACACCCTTGCACCACCATGCAGAATGGTTCGACCAAAATAATGTGTTCTAGTGCCCAATGAAAATGTGAAGAAGACAGAACAAAGCTGTAGCTGCATTGTGATGAAACTGACAATGGCCTGCAGCATTAAGCAGAAGGTTATCAAAATAAACTTAGCGTTGCAAGAATTAAATCCCAAAATCATTCAAACTAGTAATAAAACCACCTGTTGGAAGTAAATCAGAAAAGATTTTGTAACTACATTTTAACATCGAAAATTTTCCAACAAGCATCTTCAAACAAAAGACAGCTTAGATACGCAGCATCAGATTCCAAAATTTTGTGAATGAGGAAGAAGAAACTAACAAAACGAAATCCTTAATGCATGGTTATTTTTATCTACTTTTGTACTGAAGATCCTGCATTATTTCTCCATACAAAATTAAATTATGAGAAAATCAATGAAGTAGGAAGCTCAAAGAGGTTCAGTTCACAAAACCAGATTTCTGAGTAATTGTCGTGTTCTGCGCCTGTTTGAGAGGGTTTTCTACTCTCCAAAATCAAACATGATGTCATATCTTTAAGGGTTTGTGAGCAAAAAGAATATTGGGAGAAAGGAATTACTGTGTTGAAAATGAAGAGAAAACAAAATTGCTACAGATGTTCAACTCCTTTCTGTCTTGTTTGCTGTGTCTCTTTCCCTACATTCCCTAACAAACAAATGGCTACATTCCATATCTTTGGTTCAAGACGGAGCATGGCGTCATCAAGTTTGTCTTCCTAAATTCCATCCTCTCTTGCCAATGGTGAGAAGTATAAGTAAAAGTAATTGTTACATTGTTGAAAAGGTTGGAAACTTTGGAAGGGTTTTGTGCATGCCTGAGAAATGCTAAAAAGCCAAAACTTTGCTGCTTTGATGAAGATATTTCATTGCTCACACAGGCAGCAGATATAAAACCATTTAGGCTAGGAAGCAGGTGCTACATCTAATCTCTAAACCTGCTATTGATACTCTGAAGGAGTCACTATCTAGGAGTTACTAGAATGTTTGAGTGAGAAGTGCACCAGAAAATTAATGAAAGATGCTTGGATATCAAGTTCTCCAAGAAACAAAAAACAGAAAATGTACTTAGGAAGTAAAGATATGCATTACCCTCAGAAAACCCTGCTCCAATATAAAACCCAAAATCATTGGCACAGCAGTAAAGACACCAATTTGAAAGAGAAACTGTGCATTTAGTGCTGCACTCAGGGCAGTGTTCTGCAATATATCTGATCTAATTTGAATAGCTTCACCAACTCCAGATAGTGCCTGAAAGACAACACAATAAATGTACCCAGAAAAGTAATTTATAAACAGATTGCACATACACCAGCACATATTAATAACGGAATACCAGTCCATCTAAATGGAGAAACACAAAATATCATGCCATTCTGAGACAGATAGATATCATGAATTTAACACTTAGAACAGGGAAGTGTAAATGGAATGTGGCAGGCTGCATAAAAGTCAAGTTAGCAAGAATCACTATGAATAAAAATTACATTCATGATATACTTTCCAGGAAAAAAAAAATCAAACAATTATTACATTCATGATATACTTTCCAGAAAAAAATCAAACTTGTATGCTAAAAGAATGAATATGACCTCCATAACCACTTTTTTGCATGAAATGAATTGATAACAAGCATATAAATAATATTCCACAAGGAAGAAAAGGCCTTACCAAATATGCCTTTCCATAAAGGAAGATGTATACGGTCAGCACCGTTAACTGCAAAAGAATTTTGAAAATTTTACTTGTCAAACACCACGAGCAAGTAGCTGAATCATCAAAAAGTGACATGAACTTTCCAACTACAATCCTTTTCAGCACTCCATTTTTTTTTCACCAAAATCACTCAGTGCATAGGTATTAGAACTGTTGATAAGAATATGACTTTTCTGCTTATTAAGGAATTATAGCAATCTCTCACCATATTATCCATACATGCAACTTGATAAAGAATCCATCTAATTAAACATGTCAATGAGACATGGAGCTAAAACGAGACAAACGCAAAAGGTGTTTGCTTCAAAATTTTGCAACTGATTAATTAGTTACAAAAACGACTATCATAAGAAAAGCGTACTTCATTTCCTGGTCAACAGGATGAAGATTAATATGGTTTTCAGAAACTTAATGTGACTTGTTTTGTTCATGGTTATGTTGAAAAAATGCAGCTAATTTCAACCTTCAATTCATCCACCAAAAAAAATTACATCACTGCTACAGTAAGAATGTACAAGTCACCTACCATTGTGCAAAAATAGTATCCCACTGTTGTAAAGTAAAACGACATCATTCGAAAGAAATCAAAAAGCTGCCCAAGCCTGTACACGTCCCGACTAAGAACTTGCTCACCATTGCCACCAGCAACCTTCCCTTCAAACAAAGCAATCTGATTGAGACCAACATCTCGTCCTTTGCCAACCTATAAATTTGAAATAGGATATTGCATCTTAGAATCCAGAAAGAAGTACCAAATAAAAGAAATAAGACTTGAGAAATCACACCTGAATATACTCGTGATGAGTAATATTCCCTTGGCGCAAAGTTGAATTGAACCCTGCATGGCAGTTGACAAATCATTTCTTATCAATCTATAAAACGAGGGGAAAAAGAAAAAGGAATTCTTCCCCATTCCATGTATGTACAGCTTATACACCACATTATGTGTTAATGTCTTAAAAAAAAAGTATTAATGCTACTTTTATGCCATCTTTTGCTACTGAAATGATAATAACACCCAAATTTGTTCTGTGGTATTATCACATTGGCTACAGGCATGCAGCTAGAATTTGACAATTCTTTTAAAAATTGGATGCAGATAAAGCAGCTAATGTTATAACCACTTTAGTTAACAATTTATAGTTTTCTTAGTCATGTTTAATGGATTCTTGCATATTCAATTGGTAATAGGTAAAAAAAAAAGGGGAAGACATCATCAATTTTTAGCTCTTGGAGGAACGTACAACCATCAAAACCATTATTCTTGCGCCAACTTAGTTTATACAAGGAGTAATTGTAATATAAAGTGAAATTCACTAGCCGGATATTGATAATTTTTGTGTGAACTTGGCGAAATTTGACAATTAAGTGTGTGCACTTACAAATGTAACAATTAAGTATTTGAACTTATAAAAGAAAAACAAATTGGTGTTTTTAGAAAATATTGTCAGTAATTTGCTGATGTCATCCATTTTTTTTCATGTACTTTTTTACCAAATTACTGGCGATATCCAATAAAAACATTGATTTGTGCTTTTCTTACAAGTTCAAACACTTGATTGTCACTTTTGTAAGTTCACACACTTAATTGTCAAATTGTGCCAAGTTCAAACACCAAAAGTTTCAATATCCCCAACATAATCCCACAACTGCTGTGAAGTGAAAACTATGTAGAAAACCATAGTACTAATTTACTACACCTGTAACCAGTTTCACTCATCCCTTCCTAGACCTCTGTCTTCAAACACACATCATTAGCTCACTGCACTTATTCCTTGAAACCGACACTCCACTGCTCATGTTTCCATCAAATCCTCCAATCAATCACGCATGAATTATGAAATTTAACTTTAAGAAACTGTATATCATCAGCCATTGCATACTAGACTATTAGTTGGTCAAAAAGAGCATTAAAGTTTCATGCAACTGTTGGTTTCAAATTCAAAGTAAGACCTATGTTGGTCTCAGATTTAAATCAAGATAAAACTAAAATTGTTGGTTCAGTTCAGCAGTTCCAAACAGGCCCTCACGCTGGCCAAGTGACCCCATCTACATTTACACCTCACAAGAAAGAGTTGAGGAGAGTGACCCTCGGACGTACGTATTAGATATTGCCTTGTTAGCTATGTCTAATTCAATTAAAGTTAAATACCTAAATGGGTTGAGTTCAATCATAGTAGATCATCAGCCATAAACAACCCATT
The DNA here is from genome assembly GCA_948294925.1 of Codiaeum variegatum. Lineage (NCBI taxonomy): Eukaryota > Viridiplantae > Streptophyta > Magnoliopsida > Malpighiales > Euphorbiaceae > Codiaeum > Codiaeum variegatum. Next base: position 8,011 of record CAOJBK013221161.1, read on the forward strand.
ATACAAAGAATTAAAGGAAAAGCAGCTCTATCATGTAATCATGCCTGCATAAATATCTTCACTAATGTTGATAACTCGAGAAGCCTTGCTGATGCCACCCCGTGTTATATGAAAGACTCGGTCAAAGATATCTGGGTGACCATAATGCATACGGACTCTGCAAGTAACACAGGCGGTCAAAATCAATCAATGTGATCTTTAATTATGATATGAGCTAACAATTCCCTTGTATTATACATCATGGGCTTACTTCAACGGATTAGCCAAAACACGTTGACCAAGAGTGACAAAGCTAGTTTCTTGATTTGACATAAAGGAGGCCAAAGAAGAGACACTGCAGAATAAAACAAGGCAATGCACAAAACCAATGTGATAAAACATTGAAAAAGTAACAAATAAATAAATGTAGCAAGAGGAATATACCTTCCAGTAAAAACGTGCTCTCTAACACCAAGAATTGTTGGTGGATGGATACCATGATCATAATGAAATTCTTCTAAAAGATTCCTCATCTTCAAGGCTTCCTCAAAATAATTATCCTATAGGGATGACACCAAACATCATTAAAACCAACAACCAGCTAAAAAAAGAATGGCCAAAAAACCTAATATTATATACCGAAACATATTAAAGTCCATGTGCACAAATGTTATAAGCCATTTGCATATAAGCAAATTAGTTTATGCTAAGTCCAACATCCATCACCTATAGGTCTTTTACATATTTTGTGATTTTCTAAAGCAAGAGACATTTTGCCAATGCACCCATAAAGTGTAACACCAAGAAACAATTGACACTTGCTCGTAAATGGACTGTTTAATATCTGTTTTTCAACTTCGATCTAGTCTGTCACCATGGCAAAGACTTAAACATGGATCTCAAGGATCACCCAGTTGGACCATGAAACTTTGATACCGCATTAAAGTTCATAAGTCAGTGCATACGTGGACTTATAAGTGGGTAAATGTTGAAAGCCACTTGCACAAAACTAATTGATTTATGCTAAAGCATAATATGGATTTACTAATAAGTTCTTTATATATTTTCTCACTATTCAATGTGAGGTAGATTCCCCAACAAAACATTAATAAAATAAAGTACGGAAAAATAGAGGCCAAATATATCAAGCTAGTTGTTTTATATGAAGAACATCTTACTCAACAACCATCATAGTAACCAAGGGGTCAAGAATAAAGAACAGCGAATTTATCTTTTTTTTCCTCTTTGTTTTGATGCACTAAATAATACATAAAATTTTAAAATAGGGAGAACAACAATGTCATAATAGTCTCACTATGAAGTGACACGGTTCAACTTTCACATGCGAATATTGAAAATAAATACGTTGACATCAGCAGCTTTGCAAATTTTGGCATCAGAGCTTTCAAAAAAGGAGCAACCAATTCTTGATATATCAATCAAAGAACAGGCAAAGATGATCCTTCAGAAAAATGTTAACGCACTCATTTAGAAAGAAAATTCAGAATTATTTAGTATTTAATTTTGTTATTAATTATACATCTTTAACTCAGAAAAATTTAATGGTCAACCTTGATTTATATTAGTGTTTTTTGGTTTTCTTTTGCCATTTAAGAGTGTTCGATAACTCCAAATTACAATGTCCGCCTAAAGGAAATACAAGGCTTTAAGATTTAGGATGATTAAATAGGAAGGTTCTTATTCAAACAATTTAATGCAGATAAGAAAATCACATAAATTCAAATACAAGGACTTGAGAATTTTAGAATTATTGTCCAGATTTTATTTCATATCTTATTAAGTATTGGCAGTCGTTTTCAGAGTGTTATTTATATGTCTAATTAAATAAACTAGATAATATTTGCAGTCCTAGAGTATTATATACATGCCTAATTAAATAATCAGTAGCTGGTCCATTATTTTAAGTCTCAAGGGCAATTTTGTAATTTCTCTCTTTGCCAGAAAATGTGTCCAGACCGTTTTGGAGTCTTTAATTTTTGTTTTAGGATCTAGGGTGAGTCCCCATTACCTAGGGATAACATAATTCCTATTCCTCTAGAAGATTAGAACTGATTTAAGATTTCTTTACCCGAGTAGTTTAGGTTTATCAATACCCATAATTGTAAAGCTTTATTTTAAAGTTCTAATTCAATAAATTTCAGCAAATTATGCTTTTATTTATCTTTAATTTAAGTAAAGCAACGCTAACACTAGAAAGTATGATGTTTCAGATAGGAGGCTGGATCCTATCGTGTTATGCTAGTATGTTATTTTTGTTTGTTTAATTTTTCTACTGATCCTCCAAACTAAGATCAGCAATACTAGTTTTAACACCCTGATAATTGATTTTTAAAGCCTCCAGTCCTCAAAATTCCAATTGCTCCCAAGCTGTCTTACATTACACTTGCTTCTTCCTATCCATTTTGGAAGTTGTAATTCTTGCTGAAAAAAGAGGTGTCCAAAAGGATCTAACAATTTCCTCTTCCCCATCATATTCTGTAGCAATTACAACTTGGTATTACAACTCCAACAACAAAACCACTACTATTTTCCTAGAAAGCCCACGTATCTAACCACAATTCAACTACAAACCAAAACCTGATTCACTTTCTTAATTTCAGTGCCAATATTTCTAGATGTTTTCCAAAAATGGGTTTATATTAATATATTAGGGGTCTAATTGTAATTTGAAATGTACTTAGAAGAAAGTAAATCAACAAATAAAATGTTGGCACATTTCCACATTAAAATCAATAAACCAAACCCTGAAAAATAGAAGCTTCAAACATATAACTTCCCACTAAATGTTACTTCCCAACAGGTAATTTCCTACAAAGCGGATCTATTGAAACAATGAAAGCTCTATTTCTCACTTTTTTTTCTTTAAAAAAAAAAAAAAGAGGACATCTTTTAGCTTCTCTGGAAGCCATAATAGCCCAAGAGTGTCCAATTTAATGAGCTAAAAATTGCAATTAGTTACCTGATTCATATCAATTGTCTGAACTGCATTTCCACGCGTAAATACAATAGCATGATTTTGATTTTCAGGTTTTCCTTCCCCAAGTTTGGGGTTTCCAGGCAATTTTATGGAGTAAATTTCCTGCAAAATGAAAATAATAACATTACATAAACCAAATATTCAAAAACCACAAAAAAATAAAAATAAAAAATTAATGAATTACAAGACTACAATGAACAAAGCATAGATAGAAGCCACAGGATAAACACAATTAACTTGCCTTGTTCATTAGTGAGAGAGAGATAGTGACATTCTTGATACCATAACCAAAAAAATCAAAGATGTAAAAAAAGAGGAAAGACTATGTCCCAGTAAAACCATGAATTAAAGATTGGAAAGGCTTATGAAAGGATATATGGAGGAAATGGACTTTGAAGCCCAGTGAAGTAAATGAACTAACAAGTGTTTGAGATATTCTATTTTCAGGCAAATGGCCTATGAAAAAAGGATTAAACTTTGTGAATCGTCAGTTATTGGGAGATTGGTGTTGAATAAGGGTGATAACCCTTGGAGAATTTCATATTTGAAGGACATCTTGAATAAGATTTGGGAACTTCATGATCAGTGGAGATTGATTTCTTTGGGGAAAGGTTTTTACCACATACTTCTTCTGGTGACAGAGGTTTGTTAGCAGTATGGAGACACAGTGTGGTTGCTTTATCATTGGCTTAATTATAAGCTAATTTTTCTCATTCTTTCCTCGAATAGACTACTTATACTTGTATATATATATCCTATTCATTCTGAGAATAATATAACAATTACACACTAATTTAGTATGTGTAACATGGTGTCGGAGCCACTCCGATCTAGGGTTGGCTTTAGAATTAATTTGGAAAATTTTAGTTTGAAATTGCCTAGCATTAGGCTTTGGATTTTTGGGTCACTGTTTTAGAGTGACGTTTTATCGATACCGCATACACCAGGAGAGGCGCTGCCTGCCGATCCATCATCCTATGAAGTCCGGCCACCTATACATCAGCGTGTGAAGCTCACGCGCCGCCTGACCACTCTGCTCCGACCACCACGTGCCGCCGTGTGAGAGAGCGTGCGCCGGCGGAAATCTCTTAGATCAACTCCTTCCGACTCGCCTCTTTCCGTTTTGCTTGAATCTCTGCTTGGTTGTGTTGAAATACGTAGTGGTGAGGATCTATTGCAACAAACAGGCCGTTGTTCAAGTTCTGTTCAGTTTCTGTATTACAGTTTTGTTTTCAAAGATCGTTGCTGTGATTTTGAAATATGGAGGAAAAGAAGTTAGTCCGATTATTTGCAGATGAGTATGTTAAATTCGTTTAGTATCGGAAATCACTAAAAACTCAATCCGCCCCCATTACAAAGTCAAGTAAATCTAATACATGTCTCGTTACTTCTTCAAAGTGGGTCATTGACTCTGGTGCTACAGATCATATGACAAGTAATTCCAGTCTACTTTCCACTTTCGAATCACATAAAACTACATCTCCTGTTACTTTGGCTAATGGGCCACCCTCTCATGTTGCTGGCTCTGGGACAATAAATCTAACACCATCAATTTCTTTATCATCTGTGCTTAATTTACTTCAGTTATTGTTCAATTTGATTTCTGTTAGTAAAATCACTCGTGTCTTAAATTGTCGTGTTATAGTTGAACCGGATTATTATTTCTTTAAGAATCTAACGACGAATAAGATTTTTGGTGAAAGACATGAATCTGGAGATCTCTACATCCTTGATTCACAAGTTCCAAAAACCATTGTCTGCTCAGGAGTCGTATCACCTTTCGAAATACATTGTTGGTTGGGTCATCCTTCACTTAATGTGTTAAAGCAACTTTGTCCTCAATTTCAGATTTTGTCTTCATTAAATTGTGAGTTCTGTTGTTTGCTAAATACCATCGTCTTAGTTCTAGTCCCCGAGTCAATAAATGAGCTAATGCTCCATTTGAACTAATTCATTCAAATGTTTAGGGTCCTTGCACTGTTGAGTCTAAACTCGGATTTAAGAATTTTGTTACTTTTGTTGATGATTATTCTCGTATGACATTGTTATATTTTATGAAAAATCATTATGAAGTATTTTCTCATTTTTCGTCCCTTTGTGTTGAAGTTAGAACTTAGTTTAATGTTTCAATTCAAATATTGAGAAGAGACAATGCTATGGAATACCTATCAGAATCATTTCAAACTTATTTGCTCAAAAATGGTATTCTTGATCAGACCTATTGTGTAGATGCACCGTCTCAAAATGGAGTTGTTAAACGCAAAAATAAACACCTTCTTGAGACTGCTAGAGCTTTATTATTTCAAATGAAAGTTCCTAAGTCCTTCTGGGCTGATACAATTTCTACAACATGTTTTTTAATTAACTGAATGTCATCATCTGTTCTTCAGGGAAATACTCCTTATCATGTTTTATTTCCTAATAAAAAATTATTTCCCATTAAGCCTAAGATTTTTTTGTTGTACTTGTTTTGTTCGTCCTAAAATTATCAAAATAGATCAAAAAGATTATGTGTTACAGTTCTACACTCAAAAAATATCTTGTATCTACAGGAAAATACACCCTTCTTTCCGCATACCCATTTTCCTCAACAGAGGGAGAATGATGATGATTTGTTGATTTATGTAGTCAAATCAACAATTTCTCAGCCTACAAATTCAGTTTCTGAAAGATTTAAACCGCCCATTGTATAGAATTATTCTCGGAGATTAACAACTTCATGTCCTGAACCTGATTCTTCATCGACAGATCCAGTCTCCAATGATTCGGCTCTAGAACCAGAACCAATTTACAGAGATGATCTTCCCATTGCTATTCGTAAAGAAAAACGTAAGTGTCCTCATCTTGTGTCATACAAACATTTGTCTCCCTCATCATACTCTTTTATTGTCGCTGACTTTCTGTCCCCAGGTCCAAGGTTCAAGCCCTGAAAACGGCCTCTTGGCAGAAATGCCAAGGAAAGGCCGCATACATATAGGGTCTCCTTCCCCAGAGCCCGCCTTAGCGTGGGAGCCCTCTGGCACTGGGGTCTGCCTTTATCATACTCTTTTATTGTGTCTCTTGATTCTATTTTTGTCCCTAAAACTGTTCACGAGACACTTTCTCATTCTGGATGGGTTCATATGTTATGATATGAATATACCACACCAATTCGTTATGATGAGATTCCATTGATACAGAGCCAATTCCAATAGACTTATTGGAGCTAGTTCTTACTGTTCATATGTTATGATATGAATATACCACACCGGTGAAATAGACATGTCTGTGAAGATGCGGACTACCTGCACCTGGACAGAAGAGGGGGAACATGTCAAGTATCCGCTTGGGATCATGTCTTCTTAGGGCTTTAACCATTCAGCCATGGATGCTTAGCGGGGATCCTCGTACATGGTGAATAACCAAATTCCAATTGAAATGAAATCTTTAGGATAAATCAATGCAATTTAGGAGGAATCAATGAAAGGATATCAATTCAAATCCTGAAGATGCTCCAGAATCTTTTCGATTGCTCGTTCGAGAACTACGATCTTTGTCTCTGGAACTGAATCATTTCCTTGTATCTGAGAAGGATTCTTCTTGAATGTTTTTAACATTTTCTTTTTATCTATTCTACATTTTTAAATATTAAATTAAAATATTAAATAAGGCGGAAGGATTCGCTTAATTTGAAAGAAAAGATAACAATGAATGTGGACGATTTGGAAGATATAATTGGAGGGCATGTATGGTTAGGTTCCATTTGTATACTTGGTGGAATCTGGCATATCTTAAATAATCATAATACTTTATTCGTATAAGTGATAAAATAGATTACTCTTTTTTGATATGTCAAATATTTCAAAAAATTATATTTTTCTATACTAATAGATTTGCTTCTCTTTTCTTTGTTCCTACAAACAGAATTGTTACATTATTACTAAAATAAAAAGAATAAAAAAAAATATTACTTCTTTATCCGAGATAATCCACTTAAAAGGGGAGGTCCATAACATAGTTTTTTTAGTGCAATAAAGTTACATAGTGTCTATTTTTCGTTAATAAAGGGGTATTTCCATGGGTTTGCCTTGGTAAAAGTTTATATGGAGCAACCACCCGGTTTTGTTGCTCAAGGGGAGAATGGGAAGGTTTGTCATCTTTGAAAATCCTTGTATGGCTTGAAACAGAGTCCTCGAGCATGGTTTGGAAAGTTTAGCGAGCCTGTTGAAAAGTTTGGTATGAAGAAAAGCAAATCAGATCACTTTGTTTTTTACAAACAATCTGTTGCTGGAATTATTCTGCTGGTTGTCTATGTAGATGCTATTGTCATTACTGGTAATGATACTAAAAGTATTACATCTCTTAAATCTTTTCTTCATAGTCAGTTTCATACAAAAGATTTAGGAGTATTGAAATATTTTCTGGGCATTGAGGTATCAAAAAGTAAGAAAGGAATCTTTCTTTACCAAAAAAAGTATGTTCTTGACCCATTATTTGAGATGGGAAAGTTGGGGGCTAAGCCATGTAGCACCCAATGGCTTCTAATTTGCAGCTTAGCAAAGATGGTGAATTATTCAAAGACCCTGAGAGATACATAAGATAGGTTGAAAAGATAAATTATCTCA
>CAOJBK013222787.1:0-12471 GCA_948294925.1 Codiaeum variegatum
TCGGAGTGTATCGTTTTAGCCCAACAGGATATAATTTTGTATTTTGAAAGATTGAGATAACAACTCAAATTTTGATCCCTATAAATTGTGTATATATACTATTTTCTGAATCAATAAAAAGTATGAGAAAATTTCTTCTAAAATCAACACTAGCATGGTGACTGCAAAGAGATAGACATCGTGAGCTTCCATCTGCTAAGCATATAACTACAGTGTTGCTTTTTCTAAAAATACAATTAGAATTCAATTTGAAAAATAAATAAAGTTTTTATTAAATGAACTAAAATTCTTGCTCTGATCTCAAATAATGCATTGGTAATTTTTCGATCAGACATCCACCAAATTGTGGAGTCAGATAATATATACTACTATTACTTATTCCTAAAGTCTTAATTGTATGTTTAGAATAAGAATTGGGTTGGCATAGCTGCCGCATCTTCCTCAATAACGACAGCTGAAACAACATAAGGCCGTCAATAATTTATAATGGGGGCTTTTACAAATATAACCTAATTATCAAAAAAATTTACAAATACATACACAAACTAAAAAAAAAAATCACATATGAATCCGGTTTTGACCGAAATTGTATTTGTTTGATCGAAATTGTAGGTGGAAAAATATATGGAGTCAAACCTAATTTATTTTCTTCGGTTTGATCAGTCAAAACCAAAAAAATAAAATCTAACTTGTCACGTCTGACAAGCCGGGTTTTATTTTTTCGATTTTGATTAGTCAAATCAGAAAAAATAAATCAGGTCACACTATAAATACTCAAGTATTTCCGCCTCTGTCTCTCATTTTTTTTCTGTCTTAGTTTTAAAAATGTTAGACTTAAGTGAAAAAAAATTTTGCATAAAATTGGAGAAGTTAAGGTTTAAAACAAAATATGTGAAATAGTAATTTTTATAATTTATTAATGTTAAATTATATTTTTTAAAAATTTTTATGTAATTTATTAAAAGTTATTTTGTTAGACATTAACAAACTTTTATTTGAATTTAACATCAAGGTAAGTTAAAATTTAAATTTTGTTTAAGAAAATGTTAGCAACTTGAATGAATTTTTTTAACATAAGTTTTATTTGAATATTGATTTAATGTTTAGGATTTTTTTTTTAAATAATTTATATGTAATTATGATTTTTTAATTAATTGTACAAAATAAATAATCAACTTATATTTATTTTTTAATATATTTTCAAACATTCTTAATTTATAACTTTCACCTAAATTATTATACCATTTAAAATTTTTTAAAAAATTAAAATTATTACTTTTTATTACACAAAATTACTTCAAAAATTACATAAACAATCACAACAAATAAATAATAAAATTTTCAACTTTTCAAAATAAAAATTTAAAATAATAACTTACCTTAAATTTGAGTTATGTTTGTAAAAAGCCCTTCATAATGGAAAATCAACTTTATTTCTGGAAAAAAAATATTGCACATATATTTCCTATTTTTGTTACCACTTCAATACTATTTATTATCTCATAAATCATGGCCAAATTCATTTTTTGAATCACTCTTGCAAATTATCTCTAAATTGCTAAAAGGAAGCCTAGAGTCTTAATGCAACAGTGGATAGAAGCCTCATATTAAGACATATATTCATCCAATAAAAATTTATTACGTTATTTGATAATAATAATAATAATAATGATAAATTGAACGAAGAGAAGTTTCATCACAAAACGGCATTTGCTTGCTTCAATTAATATTTCTTATAATTTTATTTGAGCACCAAAAAGAGTTTGAAAAACAATGTGTTATACTTCATACAAAAGAAAACTACTTGGTCTAAGCTACGCCGTGTGTCCTAGTCCTCCGTGGATGCTATTAAAAATTATTAGAAACATCCATAATCCAAGCGTTAGGTAGTTTTCATTTTCTTGACGCCTATAACCGTAAAACTTAATTTGACCAAAACTTCCATCAAAATCTCAGAACAAGACAATCATGTTTTTCCTTCAAAAATCCAGAATCTTTCTTACCCTCTTGGTTATAATCTCAACACTCACAAGCTCCATCGATTGCCAACCAACCTACAACTCAGTTTCCTGTCAAGGTGCAGCCAATGACACTTCCAATGCAAATTTCAAATCAAATCTTACTTCTCTCTTTAATTCACTATCTTCCAAGGCCACCCTCAACAGCTTCTACAATGATTCATCTAATGGAGTTTACAGCCTCTACCTCTGCCGTGGTGATGTTTCAAGCTCTACATGCCAATCCTGTATCAATACTGCTATTGAAGAAATCCAACAGCGCTGCCCTTCCAATAAATCTGCAATCATATGGTTTGATCAGTGCATGTTACGTTACTCTGATACCAACTTCTTTGGAGTGGCACAGTACTTTCCCAGGTTACTTATGTGGAATACCCAGAACACCACCTCACCTAACGAAGACTTTAGTGCACTAGGACTAATATACACATTAATAGGATATGTTCCATCTACAAAATTGATGTATGGGACTAATGAATCAGAGTCACAGAGCCGATATGGTATGGTCCAGTGTACTAGAGATCTCAATAGTAAAGCTTGCAGTACATGTCTGGGGAAACTGAGTGATGGTATCAAGGATTGTTGCCAAGGGAAGATAGGTTGGCGTATTTTGGCTCCAAGCTGCAATTTAAGGTATGAGAAGGCACGATTCTATGCTCAGAATCCCACATCACCAACACCAGAGCCTGCAGATGGTGAGTCAAATCAGGAATATTTAATTGAGGAAATTAGAAAATCATAAAATTTTTAATGTTTTCCCTTAAAGTACAGCAACAAATGGGGGATTAGGTGAGGTTAGTGGGCGAAAAAGGTTTTTTTCCCCTTGATTTTGGCTACTTTTTGACTAATCCTTTGGGATTATATAGATCGAATTTTGTTTATATATGCTCTTTTAATAGAAAAAACAAATTTTTATTTTGTATTGATAATCATCTACTTTAAAATTATGTGTAAAAGAAGGAAAAGGAAATAGCAATACTACAACAATTGCAGTCATCGCTTCTGTATCATCAACCTTGGCAGTAGTAGCTCTCTTGGGTTTCTGGTACTACTCATGCTACCGCAGGAAGAGAAGAAGACATACAGGTTGATATCCTTAAAACATGCACAAAGTAGAATCTAAATTCGTTGAACTTTTCACTGAGTTTTTAAATTTATCTTGTAAATTAGAGGGGGAAACAAGCCAAGTAATTCTACTTGGAAATCCAGGAGACTCAAATCAGAAACGAATGATGGATGAGGAGATACTTGTAAGAAATGATGACGGCAATGGAGAAACGCATTACTTCAGTTTGACTGCCATTAGAACAGCTACAGGAAATTTCTCAGAAGCAAATAAGCTTGGAGAAGGAGGTTTTGGTCCAGTTTACAAGGTTAGAGAGGGATGTTGGCTATGATAAACAAGAGATGTTTAGATTAAGAGTTGCATTTCCTATGACTGACAAAGCTTGAGATGTGTTCAGGGGAAGCTGCCTAATGGTGAAGAAATAGCGGTTAAAAGGCTTTCCATTACATCAAAGCAAGGTCTTGATGAGTTCAGAAATGAAGTAATGGTAATTGTTAAACTTCAACACAAGAATCTTGTGAGACTATTGGGGTACTGCATGGAAGGAGAAGAAAAGCTCCTTATCTATGAATACCTGGCCAACACTAGCCTTGATGCATTTCTGTTTGGTAAGTTTCCTAACTTAAACTCCCCCTTGAAATGTGTTGCCAATACACAGTTGTTGTGGCTTGCATTCCAACAAAATATACAACCATTAATGGACTTGGTTTTTGCTAACTTTAATCAATGCAGATCCAAAAAAAAGTAAGGGACTTACTTGGGAAAAACGTGCAAACATTATAATTGGAACTGCAAGGGGAATTCTGTATCTACATGAAGACTCTCGACTCAAAATCATCCATCGGGACTTGAAAGCAAGCAATGTTTTGTTGGATGATGAGATGAACCCAAAGATATCAGACTTTGGCACAGCAAGAATTTTTGGGGGCAGTCAAATTGAAGCCAATACTGACAGAGTTGTTGGCACTTAGTAAGTCCTTTCCTCCTCCATATCCTTTCTTTTAAATAGAGAATGATCGATCATTGTTTTGGATAGAAGAATAAAGAATTTAGCATTATTCTACTTCTCTTTGTTCTTGATGTAAGGAACATACTTTCTTTCCTTGAACAGTGGATACATGGCTCCAGAATATGCACTTGAGGGAGTAATTTCAATCAAGTCAGATGTATACAGCTTTGGAATCTTAATGCTAGAGATCATCAGTGGTATGAAGAACAGAGGCTTCTACAACCCAGAACATGCCCCTAGTCTTCTATTACATGTAGAAATCTCTTATTCTCTTTCCTTTTTACTGAAACTTAGACACCATTTTGTTTTTTCCATGATTCTGAACAAAAAAATATGACTCTGAACAGGCTTGGCAGCTCTGGAATGAAGGCAGAGGGGAGGATTTGATAGACCCAATTATAGTTGATTCTTGTCCCAACAGTGAGGTGTTGAGATGGATCCATATTGCCTTGTTGTGTGTTCAGGATGACCCTACAGAAAGACCCACCATGTCATCAGTTGTGCTAATGCTTGGGAGCAAGTCAGCTAACCTTCCCCAACCATCAACAGCTCCATACTCAATTGGTAGATTCAATGCAATGTCGGATCAATCTTCAGTATCCGTAGCAGAAACTGGATTTCTCACATCAGATCAATCCACAGCTAGTGTTTCTATATAGTTGAGAGACATTAAATCAATTAGATTTTTTCCTTTTCTACTAGCCTGGAATTTTTACCTTTTTTTTTATGTTCTGTGAATAATCATATTCCAATAAACCAAACCACTCTCCGGCATTTTATCGAATAGCTTATATGCAGCATCAGTTGTTTGCATTTCTCATGCACAATGATAACCCCATTCATAGCATATGAATTCCATGATAACTTAACAGTAGTTATCAATTATCCTTGACTTTCTTTTTCCCTTCTAAGACCCAAACTATGACCACATAGTTTCATCAATTAAAGTATTTCATGTCTCATACAAAATGACAAGGCAATATCAAAAGATTATGACCTTTGAGAATGTGATAGTAACGAAGTGACTTCATTGCTTGGTTAATGGTTATTGTTGAGATAATAGTCACACATCGGAAAATTACAAATATGGGTATATAATACTTAAGGCTAGATATCTAATTGATTAGTTTTAATCTTTTAATTGTGTATGAGTTTAAATATTATCACCTATTTTAACTTTTTAACCATACATGGGCTTAAACATTTTTACATATTCTACAAATTCTCACAGTTACTGCTAAGGTATTAAAAAAAAAAGTTGGCTAAACATCTCAACATATTCTAGAATTTTGTTTTCTTTTTTCTTTTTTTTTTAACTTGTATTTTTTTAAAACTCAGCTTGTTTGTTAGAGTTAGACATAACAGGAGACAAAACTAAATTGTCTATTCATTGGAACATTTTCAATTATGGACATCCAGTTTCACCTATTAAATCTATGGGAGAGATTCTTAGAAGAACTTGGTTCACCACATCAGGCTATGAACTAATCATAGTTTGACATATTAGCATTTGGTAATTAACTTAATGGTTCGTTTGGATACCATAGACTTGAGAGATTTGGATTTCATTCAAATTTAACATTTTTTCATAGAAAGTTTATAAATTTGATTTGGATGAAATCCCTGCACAAATTAATTGCACTACAATCACTTTTAGAATTTCAAATAATTACTTTTAACTTGTAATTTCAAATACTAACTTTAATCACTAAGATTATATAAAAAAATTAATTCACATAAATTACAAAATAAATAACGCATATAATAGAAGATTAAAAGACTTTACAAATACTTTCTCATACTTACCAAACAATAAATTTATAATTTTATATATTTTATATCTTACATTTGAACGTGGAATTTGAAATCCAAATATTGCATCCAAACGCTATCTAAGGGAAATATTGGAATTCTCCTCTTAATTCAGGAGTTATTTTGTGGTGGATTTGGTTCATCTAACAAATTTTCCAATCCATAAAGGGTTGACTTATTCAATTTATGAACTGAATTAATAAAAAACTTCATTTTAAATTATTTTTTTAAATAAATTATTTTTAATAAATATTTTACTTAATTTTTTAAAACAATTTTTATTAATAAAAATTTGTCTTTAAATTATCAATAAATTATTTTATTTAAATATTTATTATTTTTATTTTTATTGAAATTTAAATTAATAAAAATTTATTCATAAATTATCTCAAAAATAAAATTTTATTTTCTTTAAACATTAAATATTTTACAATCAATAAAATTAATCATTTGAAAATTTTTTATATTTTACTTTTTTTTAAGATCTGAATAAAAAATTTATTTTTAAATCAATTTAATAAATATAATTTCTACATTTAAAATAAATATAAAAATTTTTAAAATTATTATAATCTTTTTGTCTAGTCGAATTCTTATTGCACCAAATGTTAAAGAAGACAAATATTTGTCATATCCTATTCAGTCATGTCTTGTCCTTTATTGTATTGTAATATCTTATCCATGCAACATAACGCACCCTTTGAGTACATAGTGATGGTAATGAAGTGACTTCATTACTTGGTTAATGTTTACAGTTAAAGTCTTTATACGTAAAAAAAAATTAGCTAAACATCTCAACATATTCTAGAATTTTGATTGCGAAGCCTCTCCGCCTTTGTAGCATCAAGCCTACTTCCTTGCGGTTCCACTTACTCTTTGCTTATCACCAACAACTTTGAGCCTCCAGGCCATTACACCTTTAACTTTTGATTCAAGAAAATCCTAAGTATATTTTTGATGTCACACTTTCAGACTGGGCTCTTCGAACATAACACAAAAAATGGAGCTATTGAATGAAGGCCGGAGCCTTCATTCACTTAGTTGGGCCAAGGCTTTGCCTTAAATTGGTAATCACCGAAGGTCATTTTAGCCAACTAAGTTATGCCACTTGTGAGTGCCATATGCTAGCTCTCGCACTTAGGCTATCTATTCACTACATGTAGACCACTCATCAAATGCCACATGTCCCAATCAAAACCTCCTAAATTTATAAATAGGGAGTCTCCACCATTTACTCAGATGGATTTCAAATCCACTCTCACTCTATACTTTTTCTCTAAACTCTTTGCACTTTATTGACTTAAGCGTCTGGGGGTTACTACTAGACAAATCGTCCGACTCATTGACTATGTTCCTTATGTGTAGGTTAATTACAACTTAAGCCAATCCCATTTCAAACCATATTGAGACGAAACATATTATAGGTAAGAACCAACCTCATTAGTGGTAATTAATAATTTCATCTCTACAAGGGAAAGGATTAGTGATACCCTACATCAATTAGCTAGTCTTTGTTGGGGAATTTGGAAGAAAAAGAAATAAAATAATTTTAGAAGGTAAGTTCCATAACCAACAGCGTCAGGAGCATCATAAAAGAGGTATTTTAAAGATAAATATCAATGCTTGCTTCAAGAAAGGGAAAATATCTTCATCTATAGTAGTGATAATTAGAAATTATAAAGGAATAATGGTGGGTGGACTAGTAAAAAGAACTGCGGTTAATTCACCTTTGTAGGAAGGGACTAAAGTTTTATTAGTAGCTTTGGATCTAACAGGGGAAGAAATAATGAGAGTAGAAATTGAAACTTATTATCTATAAGCTTGTAAGGATATTTTTATTCCAATTGAAGGGAGTGATTTTACTATTCAAGTTAGGATTTCTATTATAAAAGAGATTATGGTTAACTTTGAATTATTTTCTCTTAATTGGATTAGAAAATCATGCAACTGTATAGCATATTGGATAACAAAGGTTGTTAATTATGGTTACTTACTTTTAAACTGGATAATTAATCCTCCATATGAGTTGAAGAATTTATTATTACTTTTTATAACAATATTTGATTTTATTAATGTATTAAAGAGGGGAAACATATAATTTAGTCACAATATATCTAAAACCAAAAGATCAAACTCCAAAACAATTGAGAATCTAATCTAAAGTAGCTAAAAAATATGTGAAAAAACTCCATAGGCCAGAAAACAACTAAGCTAACTAGAAACCAAAACAAAAGATCGAAAATACACTATAATGAAATTCAGACCCTCACATAAGAAATACCCATCACAAATGCAATATACCAATTAATAAAGCATAAATGATCTCCAACAACAGTCGTAACTTAAAGCTGAGGAAAAATAAGAATAAAGTACTTTATCAAAGAGACAATCAGCAGTAAATAATTGAGATTAACCACTGTGACTTATAAGCTCCATCATGATCAAGAAAATAAAACATCATCTTTATAACCAGCTGCACATACAAAAAGCACCCTCACAAGGATCATCAATAACCATTCTCTAGCATACACTTTTTAACAACATTCCAGCAAAATAAGAAGGATTGAAAAAATGGCAAGAAAGAAAGGAGTGAAGATTGCAAAGAAAATTCCTCTTAGATCGGACATGAGAAAATTCCTCAAACTACAACCATTATAATGGTATGTGTGAAAAAGAACCCAAAGCAACTCTAAACTTATGAAAATTCCATACCATCACTTAGACCAATAGAGGCTGAAAAGACTCAAACAAAATCAATATTGTCCATAGTTGCTAATCAATAAAAGGACACTGAATAATTAAAACCCCACTTGATCTTTCTAAACCCATGCACTCTTAACTGAGAAGATCAACCTAGTGAGTAAATTAAAATTCAATAGGATAGATATCAAAACCCAAGGAAACACAAATAAGAAATTGCTTTTATAGAGGATATAACACTAAAACTTTGCCAACCTCCAATTTCCCAAACTTGTCAATAGAATCATCTTTGATGCCATTACAATCCATGCCCAAAACTATATTCAGTTTCAAGGCTTTTGAAGAAGAAGGATGAGAAATTGAATTAGCATCAATTAAAAAGTTTATATTCCTCTTCATGATACAAGCCTTAGATAATGACTTGTCTGCTACAAGATTTCCATGATCAAACACCTCACAAACACAATCTTTCTAGAGCACTAAATCTTTTATCACTCTATTCATCTTTTTAAATTTAGCTTTATTCAAATTAGAGAGGGCCAACTTGCTAGAGAATTTCCCAGTAGGAATAAAGTTCTTAGGCTTCATTTTATTTGAACTAGCATCTTCTCAATTACCTTGAGAGATTAGCAAAGAGGAATAAGAGAAGGGGATATTTGAGTCGTTAAGAGTGTTACAAATAGCATTAGGGCAATGTGATTCTTCAACCACAGTCTTGTTGGTTTTAAGGAGAGATGAACCAACAAATGAAAATCTTTTTTGATAAAAAAAACACATCAAATGGTATAATTACAAAGAAATTTCAAGATAATGGCAAAACAATTGAATTTGATTTTTTTTTAAACCAAAAGGGAGCAGTAAAAGAATTAGTAGGTGCACGGGGATATCCTAGAGAGGTTAGAACCTCCATAGAACCTCTCATCATCTCCTTTTACTATTCATAATTATCATTAGATAAAGCAATAGAAATGTAAAGAGGGACCACCATCTCCCACTCTTGCGGACCAAATAAGGAATTAGCTACTCTTGTAGGACTGTGAGCTACATTGTTTGCTGATCATCTGACATGATTGATCTCAACACTAGAAAGCTCAGTGATGAGATTTTTACAATCATCAACCATAAGTTCAAAATTAGATAAATGCAAAGAAAATTCAAAATAGAATTAACAAACACTAAATAGTCTGATTCTACTTAAACATTTGAAAAGCCTTTATTCTTTAGCCATGAAAGAGCTTCTTTGAAGCTCAAGGCCCTAGTAAGAAAAAGATCATAAACTCCAGCCGTGAAAAGAGCACAACCAGCAATGAATGTGCATAAAGAGTCCTTAATCACATAAGTTAGATTGGCACATGCTAGGTTCTTGAAGATGGTTGCATCGGTGTTGGCTTTTAGAAATTGCAAAAGAGATGTTGTCCACTGAGTTCAAGCACTGTTACTAGAATTGCATATGGAAATACCCTCATTTTGTTGTTCCTACCACTGCCTAAGAAAGGAACAAGATGAATAAAAAGTTGTTAAGGTTCCAAAAATAAATTTTTCCATAGAACATTATTTCTATGATTCCAAATTTCCTAAGAAAGCATGGCAGCAGCTAAAACACAATGCTTTTTGTCATTTTGTAGCAGGTTAGAGAACCAAACACTCCAAGAGGTTGTTGTGTTTGTAAACGCACAATCTCCTTATAATAAATTGAAACACTGCAAGGAAAAATTATAAGCACATAACACATAAGTTAGAGTTTCAATTGCATTTCCACAAACCACACACACAAAGTCTACAACCATTTTTCGCTTTAGCAGATTATCTGTGGTAGGGAGAATGCTTTGAAAAGCTCTCTAGAGAAAATTAAGAACCTTTATAGGGGTCTTCAGTAACCACAGCTCCTTCGACACTGAACCAGGGATGTTATTATAAGTATTTAAGCTACACACTTATAACCAGCCTTTACAGAATAGCTACCTTTTGAACCTTTATACCATATAAAACACTCTTCCTTCATCCTCAAACTTAAAGGGATGGCAAGAATGAGTTATTGGTCCCTTGCATTAAAAATTAGACACTATAACCTCAACATTCCAAGTACACTCATTAGCATTAATCAAACTAGAGACTGAACAATGAACTACTCCATCTGAACAAGGAGTTATTAAGTATGGGTTTGTCAAATCAAGTAACCAAGAATCCCTCCATATGTTTATACTTTCCTTATTTCCCACTCTCCAAATACAATGAGATTTCAAGAGCTCTTGACCCGCTAATATACTCCACCAAATAAAACTTGGGTTTGCCCCCAATCTGAAAGAAAATTATCATAAGGAAAATATCGAGCCTTGTATACCTTAGAAACTAGAGATGAACATTCTAAAATGAACCACCATCCTTGCTTAGTTAACATGGCAATATTGAAGTTATGAAATTACTTGAAACCTGTTCCACCTACAGATTTTGGAGCACATATTATGTCAAAACTCATCCACCTTAACCTCGTGAAATCATCATTCGAAGAGCCCCACCAAAAGCCATTAATCATCCGCTTCTACTCAATATATAAGTGTGCATGCAAAACAAAAAGACTGATAACATAAGTCAGTATAAATTGCAAGAGTAATATAATAAAGATCTTCTTACCCACCTTATTTAATAGACTTTTTTTCCACCCTTTTATATGATGCCACACTTTGTCTTTTATACTTTGAAAAACCTGAGATTTATTCCTCCCCACAAAAGCCAAAAAACCCAAGTATGTGCTTAATTCAGCAGTTTGGGAAACATGGAGCATTTGGGAAGTTTCAACCTTTATATTAGAAGCTGTATTATACGAGAAAAAGATAGATGACTTCCCATAATTGACCTCCTACCTCGAAGCATTTGAGTAAGTTGTCAAAGTCTCCTAAATTACCCTTCATTCACCGAATGTCACACTAAAAAATAAATAGTAGTGATCAATAAAAACTAAATGCCATATTGGAGGGGCACCCCTTGCTACCTTACAACCGTGGAGCTTTCCTTGTATCTCCTTCTTATTTAATAGAGCCAATAAACCCTAAACACAAATTAAAAAAAGATAAGGGGAGAGGGGGCACCCTTATCTCAAGCCTTTACTAGGAGTAATCAATCTCATCTCTTTACCACTACCAATGATAAAAAATTTAAAAAAAAAAACCTTCACCAGATCTACACACATCATAATGAGATCAACCCATAGCTAGTTAAACCCCATTTTGATCATCATATACCTTATAAAGGTCCATTCGACCCTATCATATGCCTTGCTTATATCTAGCTTCAAAATTGCATAACCCACTTTACCCTGAGTTATACTATTAAAGTAGTGGACAATTTCAAAAGCCAACATAATGTTATCAGTAATTAAACTCCTCGGGACAAAGGCACTTTGAGCTTCAAAGATAATGCTAGGAAGAACAAATTTGAATCTATTAGCTAAGACTTTAGCAATTATCTTATAAAACACATTACAAAGAGAAATAGGGCATAAATCTTTAATCAAAACAGACTCTTTCTCCGGAATAAGAACTAATAAGGTGTCATTCAAACCATTAAGTTGAAGGGTGAAATTGACGAGCCGTGCAGAGAAAGCAACAGAAAGGGAAAATGAACTTCACAATCCGATTTTCAAAAAATTTTCAAAAATAATACTTTATTAAAACTCTTTTAACAAAAACTAGGTTAGGCAATTTTCAAACTCTTTGAAACTTTGCCCTAACCTAGGGTTTTAGTAAATGCATTTTGTCAAAACTCTTTTAACAAAATCATTTGATATTTCAAACACTTTGAAAATCAATTCTATGTCAAAACTCTTTTGACATAGAAGGTTTAGACATTTATCAAACTCTTTGACTAAT
>CAOJBK013222950.1:0-11183 GCA_948294925.1 Codiaeum variegatum
GGGTGTTCATGGAGGAGATACTGACTCTTTATGGTTTCCCTGAACCATTTAGGAAGTGGATTATCACATGCTTAACGTCTATGAGTTATGTGGTTAAAGTGAATGTTGATGTTAGCTCCTATTTTTTGCGTGGGAAAGGGCTTAGGACGGGGGATCTCATTTGGGTTTCATCTATTGTGTAAAGCCTTAAAGCTCATAAGCTTGTGCTTTGTGATGATCTCATCCTTCTATGTAAAGGGAGTGTGTCCTCTATTTCTATGCTAATGCAAACTTTTAATACATTTTTAGATTCTTCAGGCTTGTGTGCTAGTGTTGGGAAATCTCAATTGTATTTGGCTAGAGTTAAGGAGGAGGATATAAAAGAGATTATAAAGTTAACAAGGTTTGTTCAGGGTAGTTTTCCCTTAAAATACTTGGGTATTCCCCTTTTTACAGGGAAGTGGAATGCTAATACTCGTGAGATTCTGGTGGAAAAGATAACTAAGCGAGTTAATATGTCGAAGACGAGGCACATATCCCTAACTGGAAGGGTGCATTTGGTTAACTCAATTCTGATGGTCTGACATAGTTACAGGAGCTCCGTTTTCCTGCTGCCTCATAGGGTTATTAAGAGGATTGAATAGGTTTGTCAGAGGTTCTTGTGGCCTCAATCTGTTGATAAGAGAGGGATTGCCCTTATAAAGTGGGATAGGCTATGTACTCCTAAAGTGAACGGTGGTTTGAGCATTAAAAATGTCAGGTTGTGGAATGTTGCTATTGTGGGTAAGTTATTGTGGGATTTTTGTCTCAAAACTGATAATATGTGAATTAAGTGGGTGAATGGGATCTACTTACGTGGTAGGTCAGTTATGGAGTATAAGGCTCCTTCCTCAGCTCCATGGTATTGGCACAAGATTGTTAAATTGGAGGGGAGGTTGGGTACTTGGTTCCAGGAATCGATTACTAGACAGAATGGGAAGCATCTTAAGGTTATGGATATATATCAGTTTTTGGTTGGTTCTCTGTCAAAGTGCAAAATTTATGTGGCTATCTGAAATAGCATTGTTTTGCCTAAAGATGCTATTTTTTCTGTGGTTGGTGGTAAATGGGAGGCTCCTAACCAAAGATAGGAGACATGGGATAGAGTTGAATGTCAACTATGATTTATGTAATATGTGTAGGCATGTGCTTGAAACTGGGAGATTTCTATTCTTTGAGTGTGATTTTGCTTGACAAATGTTTATGAAGTTATAGCAGTGGCTAGGGGGCAGTGGTGGCCTTGGTGTTATGATTAATGGAGGTTGTGGCTCACAAGACAACAACAGTCTAAGGTTCATAAACGAGTGATTATCGCTGGAATTGCAGCTGCAGTCCATGGTATATAAGATGCAAGGAACTCCGTCATATTGTATACTATAAAGAGAATGAATTATTGGTGGATATTGTTGTGGATACATTGCAGCGAAATCTTAGAGTTAGGATAAGTAGTTTGTATAGTATAAAGATTACAGCTAGTGGTAGTTTTTTTTTTAATTCTCTCATCTAAAGTATTTGGTAGAGTGACTCAACCTAGTTGGTGTGCTCTGTTCTGGGCTTTGATATTGTATAAACTGTTTGTTTGATTTTTGTTCATGGTAATAAAACTCTTTGTTACAAAAAAAAATATTTACATATATATTTCATTTTCAACGTTTTGACCAACAAATCATGTGTAACATATAGTATTGAACATAAAGTTGAGTCAAAATTTTCTCTACTTTTGCTTTTTTTTTTTTATTATTAAAAAGAAGGAATAATTATTTTTGTTCAATACCACAACATGTTACCCGTATAGTTTGAACAAAAATAATTATTTTCTTGTCAGTGAAATGACTAAAGCTGACAAAAAAAAAACAAAATATCCGATTTTACTTTTTAAAATTTACATAAGATTATGTTTTATTTAATTTATTTTAAAATTTAATCAATAATTTTTTTTACAGATTTATATAAAATTTTGTTGGGGATTTTTTTTGGAAACAACTTATTTTGAAAGTATGTAAAAATTTATTTTTTTAATGTTGCATTTGTTTTGTTATAATTATTTTGTTTAGTATTTTTTTATTAATTATGTTTATGTGTTTTATTTATGTTAAATTTTAAATTATTAATTTTTTTTATAAGAAAGTATAATTTCAATACCAACAAGCACATAACAAGATTTAGAAATATGTGATTATATTTATAGAAATATGTTGTCGAATAAATGATTTTAAAGGTATGTATAAACTTGATTTTTATTTTTTAAAATAATTATTTTGAGGTTAGTATATGCCATTTTCAATGTTTTAAGTGACAGGATTTTATTTTTTTGCAGAAAAGGAGATAGAACTTGAGGATTTTATTTTTTTCCCTTTCCCCTTTTAAATACATATCTTTGTAAATCATAGTAAAACGCCAAAAATATGTGTTATTGATTTATCCTAAACCTTTCACGGGTTGCTCATAGTTCATGAGCAAATACTGATTGTATAGGAAAATGACTCATATATGTCATTTTTAAACAAATTTATACAGGTATGTGAAGAGGACAAATTATTTTATCAACATATTATTAAATTTTTTTAAAATAAAAATTAAGTTTACATATATTTTCAAAATCATTTATTCAACAATATATTTCTATAAATATGGTCATATAATAATTAATATTTTAATTTTTTTGCCAAATAATCAATAATTTAAATTTTAACATAAATAAAACAAATAAACATAATTGATAAAAAATACTAAACAAAATAATTATAACAAAACAAATGCAACATTAAGTATAATATTATTCTATCACTAATAATTTAAATTTCAACGCAAATTTAACAATTGCAACATTATAAAATATATATTTTTTCATACCTTTAAAATAAGTTTTCTCCACTAGCATCTTCAACAAAATTTTATATAAATCTGTAAAAAAATTTACTGATTAAATTTTAAAATAAAATACATAAAGCATACGCTTATTTAAATTTTATAAAGCAAAAACATAAATTCTATTTTTTACCAATTTTAATGTTAAACGTAAATTCTATTTTTTACCAATTTTAGTCATTTCACTAACAATTTTTTTTTTTCGAAATCGTACGTGTAACATGCGGTACTTTGTGCTAGACATGTGGTATTGAACAAAAATAATTACTCATCCTTTTCAGTAAAAAAAGCAAAAGTAGAGGAAATTCTTACTCATCTTTTTCTTCAATATTGTATGTTACACACAATGTTTAAAAAACCGGACCGATCATCAAATCGGCAAAGAGAACAATTCACGATTTAACCAGTCATATCAATTCAACCATCGGTCCAATATATATATATATATATATATATATATAATTTTTTATTAATTACATATAATATAATTTTGAAAATATTTTATTTTGTATTAAATCTTAAAATAATGCACAATCATATAAAATTTTATATTTTTAAAGGTAGAAAATTAATATTTTTCAAGTTTTATTTTCTTCATTTGTTATGAATTTTTTAAGAATTATTTTTTATTTTTCAAAAAAAATTTATAAAATCTGGTTCAACTCAGTTTAACCATTTTTTATTTTTTATCCAGTTTCATCCGGTCCAATCCGATTCAACTACAAATTTAATTTTCAGATAGTGACCGAACCGGATCGATTTCCGATTCCCAGTTTAACCTGATTTTTAAAATACAGGTTACACATATGGTTTGTTGGTCAAAATATTGAAAATGACACACACGCACACACACACACATATATAGGTAAATTTTTTTTTGTAACTTATCTGTGTAATTTTTTAAAAAAATTGATATATCTTTATGATTTATTCGAATTTTGTCTTTCTAAATATAAAAAATCAAACTCACTTTATAATTTATAATTTAAAAATAAAGAATATGTTGAAATACTATTTTCTTTAACACCTCTTCGTAATAAAGAGTTTAACTTCAATAAAAACAAAAAAAGTGGATTGGGGATATTATAATACTATTAATAGAATGTTTATTATGAAGTTTACATTGTATTTTGACGTTTTGGTACCAATTTCTAGTGAATATCATTAGTTAAATGAAAAATTAACATTTTGAATTAAATTAGTTTTAGTAGGTAATGTTTACAGCTGAATATTTCTGGTTTGAATTTCGATAGAGATAAGAGGTAAAATTGATTTGGACACTAGTTTATCCTCCTACTCTTTTTAAAAAAAAAAACATAGTTTTTTCGGGGTTAATTACATCGGTGGTCATTGACTAACTAACTAATTGACATTTGGTCACCTGTTTAATTTTCTTAACCTAAATATCATTAGACTAATAAATGTTATAACATTTAACTCTTTTTCTAACAGATGCCGTTATCCCATTGACGGAATGCTGAAGTGGAATTCCACGTGAGCAAAACAAAAATATACCTATTATAAGTTAGCAGCAAGTCTTCTTCTTCAACTTTTCATGAGCGAGTGGAGAGAAATTTTGAATGCCCTGAACCTTTTTTCTTAAATCAACTCTCTCATTGACTCTAATCCATACCTATCAACATCAGAGGTTGTTGAGGGGGAAATATTGGCGCCACACTGTTGATATCTAAGAAGTACACTGAAAGGGGAATTTTTTGGTAAAAGAAGCTTGGGTAGATCATTATGAAGAAGACACATTGGGATCGTGTAATCTATTGGAGCCAGAACCACCAGGTAAGAATTGAAGTTAATTTATGGCATTTTATGTTTGCATTTTGAATTTAATGAGCACATTTATTATTTAGGGTTTTAGGTTTTCATATAATTGTTAGGTTAGGTATAGGAAATAAATGACTTGTTAAGAATGGTAGTGATGTATATATAATGTAATTAATTGCTAGATTTGGTACTTGGTGAATTATAATGGAATGGTTAATGACACATGAATGTGATTTTCCAATGCAGGGACCCCATTCACAGTAATGCTTCATTATGATGTGGTAATGGGAGAAAAGGAACATGAAAATGGCAAATTGCATTTGTGGAAGACAAACAAGCTTGAACATGTGTTGGTATGCAGAGAGCTGTTCAAGCTTGGGGTTAGGGGAAAGTGCAGGTTGTGATACAAGAATCCCTTTATTGATCACCCTGAAGGATTAGAGCATGTGGATGGAGTTTCTACGATGGTGCAAGTGCAATGGGATGGACAAGATTATGATGACATTGACTTGTATGTTAAGAAATTGGATAATAGTGTTAAAACTTATCCCAAAATTCGTTAAGGTATACAATATGAGGGATCTAAGGCTAATAGGAAGTTTGTGAGATATGTATGTAGTAAATTGTAATGAAGAGGTGACAGAATGGCATGGTATTATTGATGAAAGTGAAGCATATAAAGCACATACATAAATGGTTCCAGAGGATTAAGAAACTGAAGCAAATGAAGCAGAGGCAGAAATTGAAAAAGATGCTCCACAAAATGAAAATGAAGTTGCTATTCCAAAAAAAGGAAGAAGATGAGTTGATGCCTCCAACCCACAGTAACACCACAGTGGGCAGTATTCAAAGTGAGGACTAGGGAGAACAGATTGTGCTGTGCTGTTAGACGACATTCTTCCAATTTGAAACCCTAATTTTTTTGAGAACTCTTGAATTTGAAAGGATAAAAACAAAGAAGAAAAAGAATTAAGTGAAAATAACAAGTCAAACTCACTACCCATTTATTTTGTTCAACATCTCCATCTTCTATCACTGTGGGTCATTAGTTTCATGGAGATTCGTTCTCCACTCGCAGATAAAGAAGATGGAAGGAGATATGGGTTGATGTGGCTTTTTTTTAATTTTATTTTCATTTACATGACATTTGTCCAACAATGAGATAACGACATCTGTTAGAAAAAGGGTTAAATATTATAATATTTATTAGTCTAATGATATTTAATTAAGAAAATTAAACTGATGATCAAATTGTTAATTAATCAATTAGTCAGTGATCACTATGTAATTAACCCGCTTTTCCCTAAAATAAAATAAACTAATGGTTTGGAACCAATTCAAAATAAAGTTTTTGTATAAAAAGGCTATTTATTTACCCAACATGGCACTTGAAAGAGAGTGACAATGACATTGTATTGCAAAGTAAAAACAATAATAATTCATAAAACGACACCAATAATTAATATAGCTCGAGCGATCAACACAAAGAACACATTTGAAATTTCGTTCCTTTCTTTTAAAAACCCTCGATTGCACCTTCAATTATACATCACACTAACACTTTCTTGTGAAAATCTAAACCATCACTCACTGCCAAATTCTCATTCTTCATGGTTTTTATCATTAAAACTACATACCCTTTTCTGTCGTTTTCGCCCCCACTTTTCTTCACCACTCTCTCTATAAATTACAATTAATTCACTCTTAATTAATTAAATTAAAACCTTAGCCATGGACAAATTTCCAGCAGTGAACAAATGTGCATCAATTGGCCGAGAAAAGCAAACAGTGGTGGCTGATATGGACGGAACTTTACTCATCGGCCGGAGCTCTTTCCCTTATTTTGCCTTAATTGCATTTGAAGCTGGTGGATTTTTCAGGCTACTTTTTTTACTATTAGCTTCTCCAATAGCTGGGCTTCTTTATTACTTAGTTTCAGAATCTGCTGGTATTAAAGTTTTGATCTTTACTTCATTTGCTGGTTTAAAAGTGAGTGATATTGAATCTGTAGCACGTGCTGTGTTGCCGAAGTTTTATGCTAGTGATCTTCAGCCTGAGTCATGGCGTGTGTTTTCATCGTGTGGGAAACGGTGCGTTTTGACTGCAAATCCGAGGATTATGGTGGAGTCGTTTTTGAAGGAGTTTTTGGGAGCTGATGTCGTTTTGGGAACTGAAATATTAAGTTATAAAGGGAGAGCAACTGGGTTTGTTTGTAAGCCTGGAGTTCTTGTTGGGAAAAATAAAGCTAATGCTCTTTATAAAGCTTTTGGTGAGAGTCAACCTGATATTGGACTTGGTGATAGAAATACTGATATTCCTTTCATGGCTTTGTGCAAGGTAATTATATTAATTAATAAATTAATTATACTTTTAAAAAAGAATATTTATATAAAAGTTATTCTTTTTTTAATTTGATTTTTTTTTAATTGGGGTTTTCTTAGATTTTTTTTTTAGATTACTTTGTTAAAAAAGTGTTCTTTTTGAAAAAAAAATCAAATCTTCATTTATATTTTTATTCGTAATTCAAGTTATTTTTTCGTAATTTTTTTAAAAGCATAAAAAATTTTAGTTATATAAACATATAATTTATTTTATGTTAAATAATGATTTTAGTAAAATAAAAATTAATTTTATAATTATAAAATATAATTATTTGTTAAAAAATCAAATTTTCTATTTTTTTATAAATTAGATCATTTTAATAAAATTTATAATTGTTCAAATATATAATAATATTTTTATCATTTTAATTTTTTTTTTGTATATTTGAAATTTTTTTATACATATAAAAAGATTTGTGAAAAAAATTTTAATAAAAAATTTAATTTATGAAAAATATAAATGAAAAATTAATTTTTCATAGAAATTGCTTTTTTTTTTTAACATTACAAAATACTATTATGATTATGCATATCTAAACCCAAACTTTTATTAGAGATAAAAAAAATTAAAAAAATATATAATTTCACATATAAACACCCTTTTTATCACAAAAATTTTATTTGTATTTTTTCATAAATTAAGAGAATTTTTCATATTTCTTCTTGATTTATGAAAATATTAGTTATTTTATTCTCAGATAAGTGACTATTTTATTTTTTACTTAGCTTCAAAAATCAATTTATAAAAAAAATATTTTACTATAATTTATTTAATGCAAATAATTATTTTACAAAAAAAATAAATTTTAATTAAAAATAACTATTTAATAAAAAAATCCTTATTTTTTTTATAAATTAGCCTAATTTTAATTGTTATTTTTTTATTAAAAACATTTTCTAAATGTAAATAAAATTTCAATTTTTTTTTAAAAAGCTAATTTTTTTATTTAAGTAAACGTAGAAAACATTTACTGAAAATTATGAACAAAATACAGGAGAGTTACCACGTACCACGAAAGCAAGAAGTAAAAGCAGTAACAAGTGACAAGCTACCAAAACCAATAATCTTCCACGACGGCCGATTAGTACAAAAACCAACACCATTAATAGCACTCCTCATCATTCTCTGGATTCCAATCGGATTCATTCTAGCCTGTTTACGAATAGCAGCCGGAGCTCTCCTTCCAATGCCACTAGTTTACTACGCTTTCTGGTCACTCGGTGTCCGAGTCACCATTAAAGGGACGCCACCTCCTCCCCCTAACAAATCCACTCATCAATCTGGCGTCTTATTCATTTGTTCACACAGAACTTTACTCGACCCAATATTTCTCTCAACAGCACTTGGTCGTCCAATAGCAGCTGTCACATATTCTGTTTCTCGTTTATCCGAAATTATTTCACCTATCAAAACGGTGCGTTTAACCCGTGACCGAGCCAAGGACGCAGCAATGATTAAAAAGTTATTAATCGAAGGTGATTTAGCAATATGTCCAGAAGGAACGACTTGTCGTGAACCGTTTCTTTTGAGATTTTCAGCTTTGTTTGCTGAATTAACTGATGAAATTGTACCAGTGGCTATGGTTAATAAAATGAGTATGTTTCATGGAACTACAGCTAGAGGATGGAAAGGGATGGATCCATTTTATTTTTTTATGAATCCTAGTCCTGCTTATGAAGTAAGTTTTTTAAGTAAATTGCCAAAGGAATTAAGTGTTAGTTCAGGGAAATCTAGTCATGAAGTGGCGAATTATATACAAAGAGTGATTGCTGCTACTCTTTCTTATGAGTGTACTTCATTTACTAGAAAAGATAAGTATAGAGCACTTGCTGGGAATGATGGAATTGTGGTTGATAAATGTAAGAAGAATCAATCTAGTAAAGTTATGGGTTGTTAATTTTAATTTTTTCAAAGTTTTTGGTAACTTTTCTTTCTTTCTTTGTTATGAAAATAAAGATAACAATAGTGTTATATTTGTCATAATCATGATTTGATTTGATAAAATATCTACTGGAGAGATGAGAAATTTTACTATCTTTCAATTAATATTGGAATATTATAATTCAATTTCAATTTTATATTTTTAAAATTTATATGAATTTTTCTTTTATAAAATATTTGCTTCTATGAAATAAATTTACATAGAAAATATATCTCTATTTACGTGCATGTATAACAAGACATTGCATTTTATTTTCAAAAAAAAAAAAAAAAGACATTGCATTGTAGCCATACTTTTTATTTACTACTAACTTGTATTTTTTACTGTTGATAAAATAATTTGAAATTTTTTTTCAAACAAAAAATTAAAAAAAATGCTTTATTAAGACCAAATCAGGTATTCTAAAAAAAATAGTAAATTAAGTCAAATAATACAACTTCTTCAATAATAATAAAAGAAATTTTCGACGCCTATGTTGTATTAGGATTCCAATATTATATTTTCACGTTTTTTTCTATAATTGTGGCTATGTTTTAGTTTTTATTTTTCTTTACAAAATTTATTTATTTATTATTTAATATATAATTTTTCTAAATTACTAAAATATCCTGAAATTAAGAAGAATAGGGGGTAATAATATAATTTTATCAATCTCCCATCTTAACCATATTTATATATACTAATTTTTCAAGAACGTATTTTGCACGTTTCAAAAATGTCTCGTTATACACTCAATTTAATTGAGTTAAAGTGTCACGTTACATATTTATATTAGATTTTAATGGTTACTATTATTCTTTCAGTTCTAATTGTTAGTAATATTTAATTTTTATCTAACTGTTTAACTTAATTTAACTCTTACTATAATTCAAATTGAATTGAAAGTTTGTACAAAATAACATTATTTTTTAAATTGGTTTTTGACCTTTAATTATTCCTTATTAAATTAAAAAAAATAAAATATATTAACTAATCTTGTAAATAATGATTTAAATTCCACTGCCAAATGAATATTCGTTTGAAATAAAATAACGAAGTTATGATAATTAATTTCTAATATTTTTTGAACTTGATTTTTTTTTAAATTAAGTCCTGAATTGTCAAGATTAATTAAAATATTATTACTTTAAATTCTCTATTCCAAACAAAATAAACATTAAAAAATAATTCAATACATAACAACCTTTACAATGTTATGTTTATAATGTGACATTGATAATGTATTTATTTTACTTTATTATGTGGTTCATGTTAAACTACTATTTATTTGTTAATAATTATTATTTTTTGCTAATTTAATAATTACAATTTAAAGTTTAGTTCAAACCCTGTCATATTACAACGTTGAATTTGCATGTAATATTTTTTATATCCTAGTCTATACATAATTCATATAATTAAAATCATTAATAAAACTTATCATATAGTTGTCTAAGTTTTTGATATTCTAATTATACTATGATTGTAATTGTGTACGTATATTGTTTCCAAAAAAAAATAGAATTTCAGTATTACAATTAATATATTAATTATAGTTAAATAAATAGAATTTTAGTATTACAATTAATATATTAATAATAATTTAAAATGACTAAAATAACCTCAATTAATAATAGAATAGTGATGGTGATTACTAAATTAATCATTTTTAAAAGCATAGTTGGTGAGGCAATTACATATTTTTTTTTTCAATCCCTTTTGCACGTTGTTAATAAGTTCCGCTACATATATAGACACGATTATAATATATAGTTTAGTATATAATATATTATGATTAAGTTTATATAGTTTGTTTATTATAGTTTAATTGAAGATTTTTCTTTTTATCAAAGTGAACTTACACATAATTTATAATTATACAAATTCTATCTTTCAATTAAAAAGAATATAAATTTAAAAAAAAATGAACACTCATATCTAAACAAATTTTAATATGTTACTATATTAAAAATTGGTATTATAGGATAGTAAGATATTTAAGCATTATTTGATTTTAAAAAAAAATATTTAATCAATATACTCATATAAAAAATATATATATATATATATATATATATATATATATATATATATATATATATATATATATCAAATTTACGAATTTCTTAATTCATGTTCAAATAACTATTTATGAATAAATTAAGAATTAATAATTTATCAAATTGTTCTGGTCAAAATATCTTATAATTGAGAT
>CAOJBK013224368.1:0-12916 GCA_948294925.1 Codiaeum variegatum
AAATGGTGTGTAGGTTTGAACTTTCTCTTTCTAACTCTTAGAGAGCTTCTCGCTCTAGATTAATGAATAAGAAGATGAATAATTATGTTCAAATTTTGTTAGGAAAAAAATATGATAACCTATCACTTATATACCCATACCTCTTGAACTTAATCCTCCTTAATTAAGGAAAAGTTAGGTAAAAAGATGGTTACTTGTGCTAGTAACCAATTGACTTAATTGACTAAGTAATTAGTCAATTAATCAACTGGATTAGCACAAGTAATTAGTAGAAATCACTTTTGCCAATAATTAAATACATCTCCTGTAAATTAATTATCATTTACCTTAGTTCGTATCAATTTAGTCCTGCCCATTTGTATCTCATACTAACTATGACATAATTTAATAAATTCCACTATAAATTAGACTTCAAGACATGCTAGTATATTTATAAATTTAATCACAAGTCTAACCCAATTGTTATTCAATAATTAATTAAACTCTTTAATTAATTATTAATATGGTTAAAAACCAAGCTATGAGAAATGCCTTGTGATGTGTGACTTACTAAGTTTATATTCTAGTTAGCAATGGGATAAAAAAAACTATTTTCTTCCCACTAAGTATGTAATCCACAATTTATACTTAGTCCCATAAGTCATAGGTAATGTCTAGCATAACATGTCACGACTGCCTAGTTAGAAATGAATGTCAGTGATTGCATCCTTGACATTGTATAGACCTCTTGATTATAATTGCAATGCACTCAAATCCATTCATTACGAATTCCTGATCTTAGCTAGGGTAATGGAATAGTCAAACCCTATATGCTAGATCATCTGACTTCTATCCGATTTTAGTTCTTGATAAATTGATTCTTACCATAAACTCTTTCTAGTGAATCTTTACTACCTTAGGTAAGGATTTATGAATCGAGAAAAAACAGAAGTCATAGGAATCCTTCCTTGTTAACCTAAGTTAATGAATTCTATATTAGATATCACTTATCTCAACATATCACTGGTTATGGTCACCACATGCCATACACCAACACTTGATTAGCATTGGTACATAGGTAGTAATAAACCATAGCCACCAATATATTAGATAACATGTCACCTTAAGTCTAAGGATTATATGCACAATTACAATCAAGATGATGAGACGTTGACTGGTGGATAAAACCCATGTGTTCATCATCTAATGTCACTTAATGACTTACTCATCTCATGAGTGTCCATATGTTTTCACGACATCAAATGTCTGTAGTTTAAGACTCATTACATCTATACCAACAAGTATCTCATACTTGTCATAGATGAAAATAGAGGTGACGGTCCATCCAGATTAATGATGTTCCTACCAATAATCCAAACTCTTTGAGAATAGATTCTCTTACATATAACTTATGGAACACATATATGTAATGCACTAAAATGAAAATGATCATTAAATGAAAACATATATATTAACAGCTATTAATAGATAAAGATTACAAATATATACATAAAGTATAGGCTTTAGGACATACAACTCTAACAGTGACATGAAATGCTAGACATCAACCACGACTTATAGGACTAAGTGTGGAATTAGGTTAACATATTTGGAGGGAAGAAAATAGTTTTCTTTATCCCATTGCTAATTAGAACATGAACCTAGTAAGTCACATACCTTATAGTAATTCCCTTTAGCTTGTATGTATCATATTAATGATTATTTAAAAAGTTTAATTAATTGTTAATGATGATAAAATTAAATATATAATTGAATTTACAATGATACTAACATGTCTTGATGTTTAATTCACAAAAGGACAATTTCAATTATGTCTTAGTTTATATGAGATACAAATGGGTATGACTAATTGAAATGGTTTTGGATAAATAAATAAACTAATAAAGCTTAACATAAGATATTAGCTTAATCCACATGAGATGTGCTTAATTAAGATTTAAAGATGATCTCTACTAATTATATACTTAATCTAGTTGACTAATTAACTAATCATTTAGTCAAATATCAACTAGAACAAGTAATCATTCTTTCTAACATGTTTCCTTAATTTAAGGAAAATTGGATGGAGACGAATGGGTATAAATAGGGAGGTGCTTCATCTTTTTGCCTAAGTGAAGAAGTGA
Source organism: Codiaeum variegatum (assembly GCA_948294925.1). Taxonomy (NCBI): domain Eukaryota; kingdom Viridiplantae; phylum Streptophyta; class Magnoliopsida; order Malpighiales; family Euphorbiaceae; genus Codiaeum; species Codiaeum variegatum. The sequence goes on from CAOJBK013224368.1 coordinate 2,124, forward strand.
TAGAAATAATCACTATTTATCATATTCTTCCTCTATCATCTTCTCTAAGAGTTAGAGAGAGAACCTCTCTAAGAGATAGAGAGATAAAGCTTTAAATTCACACAAAATTGTGAGAAAAATTTTGTTTTGAAGAATAGTTCTTCAAATACAAACTCATCTTCAATTAACCTTTGAGAAAGGAGTGTGGAGAAGCATTCAAGTCCAAAGCCAATCCTTAAGTCTCTAGTTCTCAAGTAAATGAGAAATGATCAAACATTTGGGTAATCAAAGAGAGAATATTCAAGCTTCTTGAAGAGATTTGGAGAATAAGTTTTTGGGAAAAGCTATGTATGTTTTGAGCTAGAGGTTTCACACTTGAGGAGCTTAACAAAGGAGGGCGAGAGGTATTTTTACTTAAAACCTTCATTTGTTCAACTTGTGTTTTGCACATAATTGGTGAGATTATCCTTGGCTGAAGTAATGGGTCATTTCATAGGTTTAGGCATTTATCAAAGAGTTTGATAAATGACTAAACCCTCTATGTTAAAAGAGTTTTAACATATAAATGATTTTCAAAGTGTTTGAAATTTTCAAATGATTTTGTTAAAAGAGTTTTGACAAAATGATTTTACTCAAATCTTAAGTTAGGGCAAAGTTTCAAAGAGTTTGAAAAATTGTCTAATCTAATTTTGTTAAAAGAGTTTTAGCAAAATATAATTTTTCAAAAAAGTTTTGAAAATCGGGATCCGAATCCTTTTCCCGGAATTCGCTTTCCCTTTGCTTCTGTTGCGCGACTCATTAAATTCACCCTTTACACTCTCTATCCATATGAAGGTGACAGCCTTTGAGATTTTTTAGAATATTGATTATTTTACTTATGCTATTTTTTAGAATAAAGAGACATGTGGAAATCTTCATCAGTTATACCAAATGATATCAACTAGTATGATTCCAAAATAGCACTTTGTTTATAATCATCCATACACAAAGGAAACTTCGTTGATCATTAATTAATTTAAAATAATGACTCAGAGTCATACTTAAATAATATATTATCTAAGATAAGAAATCCCACATAAGTCATGAAATAAAAATGGGATTCAAGTTTAACGGGCTATGTTAAACTTCTGATAGCTAATACCCAAGTTCCCTCAAAAATGAACAAGCTAGTCTGTGCTGAAATTTTCCTCCCGGTAGATATGCCTAAGTGACACTTGCCATTCATCATCCAATAGCTTTTTAATCTTCATCATAAGACTAGAGACTGAACTAGAAACCTTATAACGACTATTAATAATTTGAACCATAACAAGGTTGTCAATTTATGATTGGAGTTTTTGAATACCCTTATTCCATGCAAGCTTTAGCTCATATGAAAAGCCCCAAAGTTCTGTTAAAAGCACTGAACAAGTCCCCAAGTTCACTTCAAAGCCACTCATCCATTTGCCATTGAAGTCGTGAAGCAAACCTTAAGTCGATTCTTGATTCATATCTTACAGTAAGGACTCGTCCATGTTCAATGCATACACATCAATTGGGGGAGCGATCTAAATTATAACCCTCAATTATCTGCAAGTTTTAGCCCTCCTATCGATGTTTAAATTATAAGCATGTACCATTTCCTGCATAAAAAACATGATAATAACATGATAATTCACTTTTATGGTGCTCATTTTCACTCAAGATAACTGTATTTTCCCAACTCCGAATCTTCCAGCACAATATAGAGAATATTGAACTTCGCATAATGCCATCAACAATGCATGAATCATGCCTAATATTCCACAACAACCGGTTTCAATTTTTTTTTATTATTCCTTGAAACGCTATAATCTCTCAAAATATATCTAAGATTCTAATGATTGATAAAATATATTACATATAAGGGCTCATTAGAGAAATGTCTTCGCACCTTATTGGAATTAGTAATCTTTGGTGTATTGTTAACTAAAGGAAAGTTCTTACTCTAAGAGGACTAACCTACTCCAGATAAGCTTCCATTTCATTGTTGACTACCCTATTTGTGATGAGAAATCAAGTTGTAAGTTAGTTTTAATGTGAAATTACCTTAGGAAGTTATGCTCCAGTACAAGTTGTTAGATTGTGCTCCTAAGGTAGGCAGAAGACAACCAACATGTTTAAGAAGGAGTGGTGTAAGAAATAGTTCATTCAGCTCCTCCCACCTCATTCCTCTTAACTTTCCACATAATAAGACACCTTTTTATTTAACAGGTTTACCTGACCATGAGTTACCAAACATATTGGTTGTCGACAAGCCATGAATTAATTGAGAAAATGACATTGATTTCCATTTCTAGAGCCTAATGTGTTCCTCTCAAAATCCAACCCTAAAATCACCTAATGGCCATCCAAATAAAACAATAATCACCTTAACATATAAAGTTTGAATTTCAATATGGCCGAATATATACTTGCTTCTCAATACTTGTACTAAAAAAGCATTAAATATGATATAAAATTAAGATGTTGTACTTAGAGTTTATGACACAGACATGCATTATTTTTATAATGGTAATTGTAATTATTAAACTATACTATCTTCCTAATTGTATGCTTTTTTGTGCTTTAATAATACTTTAGTTTACCTTGACAAAAAAATATTACATAATTCGAGGATTAATTCTGAAAAATTGTAAATTATAGTAAAACTGTAAATTTAGCACATTTTCTTTTTTACAATTCAAGTTATAAACATTCATTTTTTATCAAAAGTGGATATAAACGAAATTTCAATTTGCTCCGGTGACCGGAGCTAATGTGACATTTTTTAAAATTTCTTTGACAATTTAATTAGTTTAACTATAAAACTAATCAAAATTTAGCTTAGTGATAAATAGTACATTCTGACAATAGATCAAGTTCAAACTTCTTCTCTACTCAAAATATATATATATATATATATATATGAATTGGTAATAAAAACTAGATTTTGGTATAATAGCTGCAGCACTGTATAGATTTTTTTTTTTGCCAAATGATGCAACACATAGATGATAGAATATTTATTTTGGAAAACGCTGTCGTGTTGATCGAGAAGCCAACTCCCTATTAGTATTAAAACTTGGAAGGTACAACACGGTTGAAGCTTACGAGTATAGGACGAAGGAAATGGTACAACGCGGGAGGCTGGTACTAGCAGTCAACACCAAATTATGAAAAGAGGTCTGCCGAAAATGGGTGCAGCAAAGCTTATGACACAGACTCTGCGACTTTTTGTACCCTAACAGCGAACGAACAAGAAGAAAGAATCTGCTAATCTTCCTTTTCCTTTGATTCTCATTACTCTCTCGCCTTTATTTTAAAATTTATAGTCATTTCATGTTATATTCTTCCTTCCTTGCGTGTGAATTGATTAATTGTTCAATCTGAGAGAGAAATTCGGTCGGGTTAAGCTAGGATTACTATTTGCAGTCTTTTCCTATAATTTTTTCTGTATATAAAAGCAAATAAATATTCTAACAAGGAAGGTGGTGATCGATCCCGCGGAAAATGGTGAAGGAGACGGAGTATTACGACGTGCTTGGTGTCAGCCCCACCGCTACTGAGACGGAGATCAAGAAAGCCTATTACATAAAGGTTAGATTCTTCCCATACTATTTCGATTATCAATTCTAGGTGGCCTTTGTGATTGCAATCATTTTAACCTCCCTACTTTAATTTCTCTGTAATACTTGCTATCTAGATCTCTAGGAATGTTCTGAGTATCTTTCAGTTAGCTCTGGATTCGATCTACTACTTCTTCTATACTGATAACTCACTTCCTATCACCGTGTCTTTCTGCTAACTTGTTTTTGGCTTCCTTCCCATCGAGATAATATTTCCTCGGTTTTTGGCTTGCAGGCACGACAAGTTCATCCAGATAAAAATCCCAATGATCCTCTTGCTGCACAAAATTTCCAGGCAAGTTTTTAGAATTTTATATTTTACTGAAGTACTTTTTGGATGAGAAATGTGTCGTGGGGATTCTTTGATTAGCTAGGATACTTTTCCTCTTAATAGAATTGCTTCTCACAGTTGTTTCCTCACTTCTCCTTCAAAATAAACCCACTGCAATTAACCTTGTAATTTGGGCTTTCTGACTAGTTATAGTTTAATTGTTAAATCATCATGCCACTATCTTCAGCCTGCAAAACTCATCCTGTTTTAATGGCCAACAGGTATAGTCTGTACTTCCAGAAGTGCTGTTACTTCCATGAAGATTAGTTCCAACATTTATAGCTAATTGATTTGAGTAATGGTTCTGTATGTTTTGAAGCTTGTGGAACTTAGGAGTTGCACTTACCAGTGCTTTTGTAAACAATGGAAACTAATAAAGTAGAAACCAGATAACTTATGAAATGTTTGTTTGTAATTTTGTTTTTATCACTTGTTTGCTTGCTTGGATCATACTATAGGGGAATTGATTTCTAAAGGATTAACAAGAGAAATGTAGGTTTTGGGAAGTTTATTATGTCTTACTGAAGTTTTGTTCATTTGACTTCAGATTTTGGGAGAGGCATACCAAGTGTTGAGTGATCCTGCTCAACGGCAAGCATACGATGCTCATGGAAAATCTGGAATCTCAAGGTTACTTTCTTATTCTTAATCTATGAGCAGCTCAATATCTAGGTTGCTGAGATGCGTATATCATGTGTTCCTCTGGGATGGCAATTTTACCCCATGCCATCAAAGGTGGTAGGGTGGGAATGAATTTTGGCCACTCTATATCACCCTATACTGTTTTTTTTAAACTAGAAAATATACTCTTATGTTATTGTTAACACATGAAAACTTACTTATCTCTGGAATATGAGACATTTATTACCCAATTCAATTCCTCAAATATTCCTCCATAGCATTCTTAATGTAATATACAATCATGCATCTTTAAAGATAGCATATTGGAATATAAATTTTTAATTAATTTGCAAAAAAAAAAAAAGAAATGCTTTTAAGTTAGTATATGTGTCCCCACCTTCCTCTGTCGACATTCCTAGCATCTATACATGTGAAACCTTGCAAATTTTTTGGTTTTTGTTTCTTTTAACCATTTATTTTGGCACTTATTTGCATTTTTTCTCCTGCAGTGAGGCAATTATCGATCCTGCTGCAATTTTTGCCATGCTTTTTGGCAGTGAACTTTTTGAAGATTACATTGGCCTGCTTGCCATGGCATCGATGGCTTCACTAGACATTTTCACAGAAGGAGAGACTTTTGATACTAAAAAACTGCAAGAGAAAATGAGGGTAAAATTTCATAGCATTTCATTGTTCATCACTAGTTGAAGCTTTTGGATAATTTTACTTGATGCACTTTTGAAAGGAATTTAGAATTTCTATAGTGAAAAATGACACTAAGATGAAACATCTTTGATATTATTTTTAATATTGATTTGGTAATAGGGCTTGCTTTAGAATGGAAATAATTCCTAGGACACTATTCTGTTTCTTGTTTGGTATACAAGGAGTTTAAATAAAATATTACATTTCATGTGAAAATAACATCATTATCAAGAATAATATCTAAGATCACTATTAAGTTATATTTAATTATCTAAAAGTTGCAGGATGGCAGTCTTAGTATAAGGATATCCATCCCTTTTAAAAAAAAAAAAAAATTTGCCTCGATGTTTTCTTGAAGTTTGGCATTTTTGGCCACTTTATAAGGTCCCATACCAAAATACTGTGCAGGTGCTCCCTATTTTTAATGGTTAAGGGATAGACAAGTTGCTTAAGAATATGCAGCTGTCACCGTGGCTGAACAAAATTGCATTCTGAAATTGCTATGAGATGGAAAGAAGGGATAATTGTGAAACCAATCTAATAAATCTTTTAGTTCCATCAATAAAAGGCCGTAAAACTTGACCCTTGAATTATTGTTGAATACTTGGATTTGCAATTTGTAGACAGGCTACAATGTTAAGACCACATACCCATGTTGATAAACATATCAGTCTAAGTCATAAGCTGATTAGATAATGCAAACTTGGAAAAGCAATGGTTCCATCATGTGTTTGTTCTATGAAATTATAATACTTTTGACACAGCCAAAAAAACAGTTCTTCATTTGTTGAATTTGTATTAACTATTTTTCTTTTTGTTTTTGTTTTTGAAAGAAGCACAATTGAATGGTCTGCTAGTCAAGGATAAATTATCTTCAGCCCTAATGGGATGGTATCTTGGTCTTAATTAGAGTTCTATGATTCTTTGAAAAACTTTAAGACATTGCTATTCTTGTTTCTCTATGAATAAAATTGAAATCAGAGTAGTGTCTGGTCCTGCTACTTGAAATATTTGGTTTTTACCTTTCCTCCATCCTGATAATTCTTCGCTATTATCTGTTGCCTTTGCAAACATGTTTACCGTAGGTTGTCCAAAAGGAGAGAGAAGAAAAGCTTGCACAGATACTGAAAGATCGACTGAACCAATATGTACAAGGGAACAAAGAGGAATTTATTAATCATGCTGAAGCTGAAGTAGCTAGGCTCTCAAATGCAGGTAATTTGTCATCATCTCTAAGTCATTGTATAAAGCTGCAAGAAAAAAAGCAAGTGGATTCAAATGATAGAATCGAAAAAGGAGGCGGTAGATTGAAAAGGATGCAGGATGAGGAGGAGGCAGAAGGTGATATACCACATTAGATTACAAGGAAAATGTTCAGTTCCTAAAAGAGCAAAATGGAAGAGAAGGATTCCTTTAGGTGACTACAACTAGTTTGAGGTTGTGTTTATTCTTCTTTATTGGTTTGTGTAAGTTGGGCATTTTAACCATATTCCATGAAGACATACTTATTAGGTGGCAAAAAATGGTTCTGATAATTCCTTTCAAGGTTTGTGGTTTCTCTAGCCACACAACAATCAGAGTGAATATAGTGAAGACAATAAGGCAATGAAAACATTTGATTGATAGCTCATGCAAGGATTGGACTTTTTAGATGGATCCTGTGTTATCTGTGTTTCACAGTGACGTCTTCTTATTTTTGCATATAGCTTTTCAAGATTATTATGGACTAAATGCTGAATGCCTTTTAATTAATTGTGTGTCCTATTTACTGCAGCATATGGTGTTGACATGCTGAATACAATTGGCTATATCTATGTTAGACAAGCAGCCAAAGAGCTTGGAAAGAAAGCAATATATTTGGGTGTGCCATTCATCGCTGAGTGGTTTAGAAACAAAGGCCACTTCATTAAATCCCAAGTTACTGCAGCGACTGGTTAGTACATGCTACTGGCAGTCGATGGTCTGTCTATGTGGTTGATCTTTTGAACTTGGTCAAACCACTGATGGCTCTTGGACCAAATGCACAGGAAATGGCAAATGGTGCCAAAGTGTGGCATTCATTTACATTTTTTTTCTCCCTTTCTTTCTTGATTGACCACTTGCAAAAAATAATATACAATCAATTAATCAGAATATGAATTTCTCCACTATGGAGATGCAAGCAATGTAATGGACCATGCCCATCTATTTCTAGAAGCAATATGAGAAGAAATTATATATTCAGTTAAATATAATGCCTCAATTATTTTCCTCCCAAGTAAAATCTGTCTTTGTGGACTAGGTTCATTACTTGGACTGATCTAAAAGGTCCTAAAATCTTGATTCATTCTTTTCACCAACATTTAAAATCGCAGTGCTGGTGTTAATAAAAATTAGTTCAATTATTTATTGCAATAAAGTTTTCTTGGGGATATGTTATGTGTATATTTATTTGCATATTTACTTCCCCTGATTGGTGATGCTAGGCGCCATTGCGCTGCTCCAGCTACAGGAAGACATGAAGAAGCAGCTAAGTGCAGAGGGAAACTATACCGAGGAAGAGCTTGAAGAATACACAAAATCCCACGAAAAGTTGATGATTGATTCACTGTGGAAACTTAATGTTGCTGATATTGAGGCCACCCTTTCCCGTGTTTGTCAAATGGTTGTTTAGCTAGTCCAAATACATTCATAGTTGTTGGATCACATTAGTCTTGATATTAGGTCCAAATAGTTTGTTGGTAATCTATTAATGGTTTGTTTTAGGTTCTTCAAGACAGCAGTGTCAAGAAGGAAGAACTCCGCCTACGAGCCAAGGGCTTGAAAACTCTTGGTAAAATCTTCCAGGTATTGGTCCACATTCACTGCTCTTTATTTTTCAGTATAAAATGTTCGATTCATCAAGTACCAAAAGCTTCAGAAATTGGGTGTATGTAGCGGGTGAAGTCATCTAACGGCAATGAGAGTGACCCTGTGCTAGATGGTGCTTTACCTAAGTTGAATGGAAATACTCCAAATCATGATGCATCTGATCCTAATCCATCTCCAAAGTCCAGAAATCTTGAAGAGCCATCTTATGGTACATTAGCATCGCAGGTATGTTTCTCCCTCCCCTCCCCCAAACCCATCCCACCCCCCCCACCCTTTTTTTTGTCGGTTCATATATATATGTATATTTGTGTGCGCATACTCACATGTGTGCATTGGTTTGAGCATAAATTGGCATGTGCATGGTTTGAGCATAAAATTATCTCATCATTTTGTCATGTTCACTCTTATATGTACTCCAATCACTTCTTTACCTCTCTCTGTGTCTGTTCACATGCATATGCACCTGCATGCACAGGAATCATGTTCTCAAGTTAAACCATAAACAAACCTTTGTACTTGGCAAACCCATAGATGAATGAGAATATGTTGGAGATTGATTGGTGGGATAAAGAATGCATTGGCATGTAAAGGAAACTATAAACCATGAGCATTTAAATACCTATGCATTGAACATGAAGACAGTAAAGATTTTGGGACTGGACTGGCTTGTCTTTTCTAAAGAATGTATCAGTTCTGTATCATTGGTGAGCGCACTCTCTCTTTGGAAGGAAAAAAAACCAACAGACTCGATGGTTGGAAAATTTTGTCCATGAATTTGAAAGCCACTGATTTTTTAGAAATTCTTTGGGCTGTTCATCCCCTTAACCCACCATATTTAAAGTCTGCAACAATGTTTTTGCTTGTTCCTTGTTGCAACTTGAAAGCAACTTAGCTTTGATTGGTCTCTGGCTGCTTACCGTTCTTTTGATTGGTTTCAAGTTCACTCGGTTCGTCAATAGATTCTTAAGCAAAATACAGATAGCTTACAAGCACAAAAGTTGTATGTGGCTTGAGCTTATTCATTATCATTGACCAATGATGTCTTGGGATGAATTAAAAATTAGAGTTTGTTCAGTAGAGTACTAGGGAGCCCCCAATCTCTTCCTATTTTCTCCTGAGGCCCTTCTACTTATCATAAGTTCTTCTGATATAATCCCTTTTTGTTAAGATATGATCTCCAGCTGCTAGCTGCCTATCATGATTTGCTAAATTACCAAAGTAAGAGTATCATGGAGAATCTTTACATGTAAGACGCAAGTGCACATGGTCAAAATTTGCCGGGCATCTTGATGGAGCAATTGGGTCGATGATGCTTCCGTTAAGTGTTGGTTGGTTCTAGCAGTTGTCTGTGTAGTTGTGGTGTGTCAGATTTAAGGCTGTCTGACCAAAATAAATAAATAATTTAGTAGAAATTTGATATTAATGTTTGCTATAAAAGTTCCATTCTTCATATTCATTTTAATCTACAAATGCAATTTTTTACATTTAAAAGAATAAATGGGACGATTATGGGAAATAAAACCAATTTTAGTTATCTTGTTTCCATTATTTCTCTTTCACGACATTGATTTATTATTTCTCTTACTCTTACAAAATTGTTGGACAATATAGAGCCCCTATGTGGAGGCTCCAAGCTTTGCTGGCACTCAGTTTGACAACTTCCCAAGGCCAACAGCACCACCTGGTGCATCAAAACATTATTCAACGGGCAATGACTGAAGATGGAAAAGTATGATCACATTGCTTGAAGGCTTGTGTACATGTTTTATATGTTGTGCATCATGGAAGGCTATTGGATTTCATTTTTGTGGAGTGTATTTGAGTGCATGATCTGATGATCTGAAGAACACATCCACCTCCATATTAGCAGGCACTGAATGATGTATGTATGAAAGACGAAAGTATTTATACAGAGCAGGAAAGAGATGATTGTAGTTTTTTGTTTCCCTCTTTTCCAGTTTGTAGATGGCTGCTGTTGGCTTCTTTTACTATTCTGTATTTTATCTGTTTTGGTTTGACATTAAATTCAGGTTCAGGTTTTGGTTAGGTATTTATTCCTTGGTGATTGATTTGTTATCATGTCTATTTAAGTAGGCAAAGCACAGGTGGGCGATGGGGATGATTGTAACTTTCCTTTTTCTTTTCCTCAGTCTATATGAACCCGATTTAGTTGTTTGTTTATGGTCTGGATTCAGTCTGTGATTCTGGAAAGCTTTCTCAAGTCCCTTGGATTGATTGGCATTCTTCTTAATTTCTTCCAACTCAAAGCAAAGGCATTAGCTAGCCTTATAGAATTATTAAGCTACAGATCAACAAAATGTTACTAAAGACTCGTAATTTCAGAGCTATGCCTTTGCAAAAAATGAATGCTTCGTCAGACGATGGCATCAACACCTAGTACTGTTCCTTGTCAAGACTAATGGGGGAAAGTTTTATCTACAGGAAATGTCTTTCTACTGATAAAATATTAAAATAATATATACGCTTGACTGCAGGCTGATGAAATTTCAGGGAAAAAAATGTAGACTGATGAATAATCTCCTTGACATTGTCAATTTATTAGTTTTCTCTAGTCAACCATTCGCAGAAAGAGTTAAATTTTGACCCTTCTTTTCTTTGAATAATAGAATCTATTATTATTTTTTTCAATGGGAAATTATTGTTGCTATCTGTGTATGGTG
>CAOJBK013224795.1:0-10671 GCA_948294925.1 Codiaeum variegatum
TTCTTAAGTCCGAAAGGCATGGACACATAACAATAAGTTCCCTTTTTTGTGATGAATGAAGTTTTCTCCTCATCTTCTTCATCCATCTGAATCTGGTGGTAGCCTTGCTTGGCATCAAGCAGTGAAAGATATTTGTATCCAATTGTCGAATCTACTAACTTGTCTATCTTGGACAGTGGATATGATTCTTTAGGGCATTCCTTGTTGAGATCAGTGAAATACATACACATTCGATAGCTGTCATTGGCTTTCTCGGCTAGCACCACATTGGCTAGCCAATCTGGGAACTGCACCTCCCTTATGAACCCTGCTCTAGTTAGCTTCTCTATCTGTTCATCAATGACTGCTTGCCTCTGAACCTCGAAGCACCTCTTCTTCTTCTTGACAGGCTTACATGTGGAGTCCACGTGGAGTCTGAGGGTGATCACATCTGGGCTTATTCCTAGCATATCCAAGGAGACTCATGCGAAAGTTTTAGAACTACTTTCCAGGAATTCTTGCCCCTTGGATCTTCTCTTTCAGGCTCAAGGTGGAATTGATCTGCAAGGTTCGACCATCACCAGCCACTACGAACAATTCGAGCTCTTGTATAGATTCGCCTTTGGTTTCTGCCTGGGTATTTTGGGGAGCTGCCTCTACCAAGTTCACCTCTTCCAACTCCAGTGATACCATTTTCCTCTTACTTACAATTTGCATTGTCTCTTTGGGGGCTACGTCACCATAGACGTGTAAATCTGAACCGTCTAGGAGAGGAATAGTTAGTATAAACCTTTGTATACTCACTGAGGCATCTAAATCCCAGAGCAATGTCCTCCCCAATAGCACATTATATGATATGGGCATTTTTGTAAACATGAAGATTGCCATTACTGCTACAGCCTTCAGGGCTTTTCCCACTGTCATCGGTAGCTCGATAGTGCCCACTGCTAGAATGATGGCTTTGTCTAAGGTTTGGACTGGAACTTCTAGCGGTTTTATCTTTGAGTCTTTTATGCCCATTTAGGTGAAAGCCTCCCATGATAAGAGATTCACCGAACTACCTGTATCCATGAAGATCCTCTGAACCCTGAAGTTCACCACTACTATCGCGATTACTACAACTTCTGCCTTTCCGGTGGCCCTGCTAGCTGAACCTCCTCCTAACTGCCCTAAACCATTGTAAAAGACAAGCTCTAATGGCTCATGGGTTTGGGCTATTCCCTTTTCCTTATTCATGTTGAGAGGGATCTTTTATGGCCCTCATGTGAGGCAAAGGATATCCCCTGCTACTCTATCTTTTATGGGTGTGACATTCGTTGGGTTCACTGGTCCAACTTGGTCAGCTTTTTTTATATAGTTTTTAAAGTACCCTTGTTGGATCAACCTCTTTATTTCTTATAGGAGTGAATGACAGTTATCGGTAGTGTGCCCATGGGTGTTATGGAACTTGCACCACTGAGATCTGTCCTGCTTCTCTGGATCTTTCATGATTAATCTCCGCCTCTTCCAGATCTCCTTATCCTGAAAGGTTGCGAAAACCACCTCTGGCTTGGAATTTAAAGGTGTGAATTTAGAGGGGTGAAATCTCTCCTTCTTGGTGGCTCAATTTGCCTTTGTTGGGGATTCTGCCTACTCAATGATCCTCTTATTCTTGGTGTTATGTCTTCTTTTTCCCCCTCTTCTAGGACGAACCTCCCGCTTCTGGCTTCCTCTTCCTGTAGAACCTGCTTTCTTTAAAAGCATCATCTTGCTTAATATACTCCTCCGCTATAGCAATGGCCTCATTTAGTGTCTTTAAAGAGCTTCAAACTAGAGCTTTAAAATAGTCCTAATGAGTTGTACACTTCTGCAAGGCTTCAACTGCTCGAGGCTCATCTATGTTTGTCACTCCTTCAAAATCTCTTTGTTGAATCGGGCTATGAAGTCCCTTAGTGACTCATCCGAACCCTGCTCCACCTATTCCAGGGCTCATGTTGGTGTAGGTATTGGGATGCTATATCTTTATAAATAGGTTCACTAGACTCCAGAATGAGTCTATGCTTCCTTCTAGCAGACTATCATACCATTTTACTGTCGCTCCTTCCAACGTGCTTCAAAAAGCTCGATACAATGTCTCTTCTTTAGTGGTCTGCAACTCCAGTAGATATTTATACTCTAGGACATGTGCCTTCGGATCTTGACTACCATCACACTTGGTCATCTGTAGCTATTTAAACTTCTTAGACATATGAAACTCATTGATCCTTCTACTGAATGGAAATCTTAGGTTGAGAGTAAAATTTCTCCTGTGATCAGGCTTGGCTCTTGCCATCTCTTCCACGTATCTCCTCACTTCTTCCCTCAAAATGGCTCTCGAGCTATGGTGGCTTGAGGCTTTTTTATCATCTGCCCCCTTTCAATGCTCATGTCTATAAGGATGCCTTCGCCTACTTTCTGAGCCCCTGTGGGGTCGACTCCTTTGGTCATCTTCTCCTTTTCTCTGTCTAGCTTCGGTAGCTACGAGCCTATCATCTTTTCCTCTACTCCGTCTGGCTCCGGTAGCTGAGAGCCTATCTCCTGCTACTTCTCTATCATCATCTCTGGACCTTATGCTTTCATCTTCCACTCTTTCCTCTCTAGCTGGCACTTCTACCACCGATCTAACCCCACCTCTTCCTTCTATAGGTCTGGTTGGTGGTACTCTCCCTACTTCTACACCAGTGGTGGTGTTGAAATTCAACCTTCTACTCACTACAGGAGGGTCGTTGCCAACCTGGGCTAGTGGGTTAGGTGTTGGAATTGGTTAGAGTTGTGGGAGTAATGCGACAAGGTTAGTGACTAGGCTCTAAAAAGTAGCCACTAATTATGTGGTTGTAATGGGTAGCGTAGGCTGTGGGGTTGGAGTTGAGGAGCTAGGCATTTGTGGTTGCCCCATGAGGCCTTGAAGAGTTTGTAGGGAGGTAGCTAAGTTGGTCCAGGCCGCTGCTGGGATCTGGGTGTTTAAGGGAGTGTATGTTGCTTGAGTTGTGTTGGCAGGTGGAGGACTGTCCTCCACATTGTGGGTTTTATCATGGATAAATTCCATTTTGAGAGTTGTTTATGCAGATTTTGAAAGATGATGGAAGAAAGAATCGTCAGTGTAACAATTCTCAGAGAAATAAAAGATGAAAAATGGCGAGGAAACTCAGGGTTTCCCACAGACGGCACCATATGATGCGTGGTGTTCTTTCACATAGTTTGAATGGAGCTCCCATAGTTGGGTTGAGTTTACCTACAAGACAGTGAAACGGTCAGGGAGTGGTCGGACGGATGTCTGGCGTAAACCCTCCGACAATCGAGTCAATTTCTATTGAGGAGTTGAGAGAGAGCTCTCAGAAATGGAATGTGTGTAGCTTTTTTAGTATTTTTTTGGTCTTACCTGAATAAGGCGCTTTGAAGGGTATTTATAAGGTTGAGTCCATGTAGCTGGGACACGTGTCCGCTTTGAGTAAGCTACAAAGTACCCTTGATAGGATTGTGATATGACCGGGGAGGCTGATGACTGATGTAGTCATCTATCTCTGTCAGAGGTCCAAATCCCGAAGGCTAATAGGCTAGATATCTGAAAGTTCGGCGGTTCACGAAGTGACTAACACACTTGTAAGACTTTGACTAATTCTGAATCCTAGTTGGTGTCAAATCACATTGATGCAATGCTATATCAATATGTTTACAAATTACTCATTTTTTAATAATTAATTTCCATCAAGTGATTAATAACATTGAAAATTAATTTAAAAAGTTTATAAAACTATAAACATTTCTGAAATTTTAATAGTTATGTATTTTAAAAAAAAAATTGATTTTTTGCTTTTTTTTTTATTTATTGTTATTGTTTATCAATGTTTTTGCAAAATATAAGGAAAGGAGAACTATTAGTTTCCGTATATTTGGCATTCGTTTGTTTATTTGATTTATCATTTATCTCTCGAACATGAACTATTTTCTTTCATAAAGTTAAGTCTAACATATTCCTAAATTAGACTCTTTTTTTACTTTAGATAATATATTTTAAGAGTTGTATCTCTAACAGTCTTTTAATTTTTACTGCTTAAATTTTGTTAAGAGTTAAATTCTTTCTCTTTAAATTTGAGAGGAAAGAAAATGACTCTTAAATCATTTATCTCCCATTTTAAAATTAATAAAGAAAGAAATAAGGAGTTATTGTTAGAATAAATATTAATTTTAAAATAAATTTAAATTAAAAATTACTTATTTATAATATAATAGAAAATAAAATTTAAGAGACTGTTGGACTTGCTCTAACAAAATACTTGTTTCTTATACCTACTTGTTTGATATTTTCCATTCAATTTTCTGTATTTTAAGGACTCTTACAACCGCAATTTTATAAATATAAATTTTTTATACTTTAGCAATGAAACCTTATTAATATCAATAATGGCCTAGTTTTTACGTACCGTTACAAAAAAATCAATGATGATGGAAGAGGGAGTCCAGCTAGTGATTGGTAGTATAATTTACTTGTGAATGTTTGTTTCCTTATTCAGCTTCAAATGCACTCAATTTTAATGAAAAGTTTGCAATTTACTCTTCTTAGTGTTAGTAGGGTCCATATCCTCTCTGCTCCACCCACTTCACTCTGTGATTGCTTCTTATGCTTTGTCGGTTTTTGACATGTTCCTTGTGATTTTATTTTTCCTTGGAACAGTTTTGCTAAAATTTAGCCGTTTTATAGAAAAAGAAAACAAAATAAAATAAAATTCCTCATGACTCCCAGGAATTGCTGCTTCCTTACCACATTCTTCGTGCTTGATTTTCTGATCACATGGACAGAGATTTCTAATACTTATTTTTTTCTTAAAGGATAGCTATATAGATTTTGTTTAATTCTTTTGTTTAGTCATTTGTGGGTTGTTCAGACATTAGAATTTTTTTTCTTTACATTATGAGGAAGCATCCATAATTATTAACATCTCAATTCTCAATTATATTTATCCTAATAAAAAAATAAAATTTCCCCACTCGATTTTCCTTTATAATGTTTATTTATTCACATTACGAATGAAATGCAAATTCACACTTAATTTGATTAGTGTTGACTCACCCCTATAGAGGGTTCATCTCAAGCGATCCCTTAGCTTGCCCTTGGTCACTAAGGATAGTTAGGTTTGCTGCTTATGCGTCCGTGTGAGGTCCCATTAGGGATTTTATAAGGGGCCGTGCTCGTTGGCCAGTGCAAGTATAGGGGTCGTCCTTCTCCATCGAGATCGTCCTAGAGCTCGAAGGCCGTCCTAACAAATAAGCCATAAAAAGAGTCCTTCGCCCGAACGATGTGCTAAGGGATTAGAAATACACAAAATCCTATTTTGCTATTTTAGGGGCTGAAGCTTATCTCTTCGAAATTTTAGGGATAAGGTTGGATGAGAATTGACTATATATACCTAGTGTCTCTACTGGAAAAAAGGTTAATTACTCTAATCTCTCTCAATTATTTTATGTTCTATTGCTTTCTTTGATCAGCCTTATGACTGAGTCATTGGAGTTGTCGCCTTTCTTGTGTTGTTTTCAGTGTCTTACTCGGAGATCAAGGTGTGAGCCGCAGATCATTTTAGAGGGTCATCATGAGCCTTAAAACACCATTGGTGTGGTGAGCATGAAACAGACCTTTAGTTTTCAGTCTTAACTAAGAGATTATGGCAAATCCAGTAAGGAATTTCGACCTGAATCGTGGATTAGAACTGCTCGTGGAGGAACCAAGGATGAACATGGAAGAACCACCTATCCCTGCAAGTTAGACCACCAGGGTTGTCCCGTTGGGGCATAACACCCCCCCCCCCTAACTTTCGGCGTTGTACCAGTGAGAAATGTGCGTGGGCCACATAATGTTTTTCAAAGACAAGGTGTTTTAGGAGCGTCGGGATACGAAATTCCACAGGTGCAGCAAGGAATTGCCAGCCTCCATCTGGGTCCTATCCTAGATTTTCATAACCCTGTGGCCATAGAAGGTATGTATGACAATTATATGAAACCTCAGAACTAGGTAGCAGCGTTGAGGCAGCAAGTCCAACAACTTTCTCAGGCATACAATGTAGGGCCTGATAAGGTCTGCGAGGGCCATATTGACCAAGCTCCGCTAAGGGGGCAAGAGGCGGCCACAAAAGCAAGGAATCAGGTGGAGGATGTTGCAAATGTGCTACGGAAGACGGCCCCAGGGGTAGATATTGCTCAAGTAATGAAGGGGATACTAGAAAATATGGGGTAAAAGGTGCTAACATATTCATGGATTTTCCTGAAGAATCACCTCTCGTGGATGCAATATTGATGAAGGAATGCCCCCTAGGTTCGAGAAGCCACGAAGGTTGGATAATTATTATGGGAAGACCTACTCCCAAGCACATGTTAACAAGTTCAGAATGGAGATTCACTCACAAACTTACCATGACCACGTCCTATGTTGCCTCTTTCCAACGACCTTAGCTGGAGTGGACTCTAATTGGTACAATAAGTTGCCTCCGAAGTCCTTATCCTCCTTCAAAGAGCTCTCAGGCCTCTTTCAGACGAGGTTTATGTTGTTGAGGGCAAAATTGGAGCATTATATTGACCTTCTAACAGTGAAATAGAAGCCTAAGGATACCCTGAGGCAGTAATTGGAACAGTTCAATCAATAAGTAAGGGATGTGTCAGATCTATAGTTTGATATGGCTTATTTGGCTATTTTGAATTGGACCACCAACCAAAAGCTGCAGACTAAGCTCTTTGCAGTTCAACCTACAAATTGGACCCAAAGTAATGGCATTGGCAGAAAGTCAAATAAGGTTATAGGACGGGCTATAGAGCTTGGTAGCAAGAGTCCAAACACTTACCTCTCCAGCTATTGAAAAGATAGAAGAAAAGAGAGAGGGGACAAGCAACAGTGGTTCTAAAAGGCAAGAGAATGGAGGTCGGATATTTGAGACTGATAGGCACAGCTCATACACACCCCTTACAACTTCAAGGAGAGATGTATTAGTATGGATGAAGAAAAGTGGGGAAGATGTAAGATGGCCCCCTAAGACGAGTGACTCTTTTTGGTCAAAAAGGGACCCAAACAAATATTGTGACTTCCATCAAGATAAGGAGCATGACTCGATGAAGAGTAGACATTTGAAGGATGAGATTGAGAGTTTGGTACAAAGAGGAGTTCTAGGGATCACGAGGCACGTTCGAGGTGGCCAGCCATCGACCTACTAAGCAAGCGCCCCATCGTGATCTTAGGCGGGAGGATCATTCTCAGTGGGAAGATCGGGGGATCGTTATATATATATATATATATATATATATATATGATCATGGGAGGAAGCTCCTCTGGTGATAGTTTGACATAAAGGAAAAGGGCAGTAAGAGATATATGTGTAGTCCTATAGAAGAATGAGCCCCAAACCCAACATTTTGCACATCCTTCAACCCTCTGTGCAATAACCTTTGGCCTCGATGATGGAAAGCATGTAATACATCCCCACAATAATGCCTTGGTGATTCAGAGGTATGTTAGTAATTTCAAAGTCAATAGGATAATGGTCGATGACACCAGTTTGGTCAACATGATAATTATGGAGTGCTTTAGAAAAATGAACCCAAATGTGAAAGATATGAAACATGTGGCTACGCCACTTGTGGGGATCGGTATGGTTCTTCTGGAGGGGTCTATAAACCTTAATGTGGAGCTAGGAGATGAAAATATATTGAGGGAAGTCAGTGTGGAGTTTATGATAGCAAACATCATCTTCCCCATTAACATTCTGCTGGGTCGACCCTACCTTTATGCAACTAGGGCCATAGCCAATACAAACCACCTTACCATGAAAATCCCCTCCATAATAAGGGAGGAAGTTATGAAAGGATGCCAGGAGGTAGCTCAAAAAACCTACTTCAATGCCCTAAAGGGGGTCTTCCAGGTGGCACACGTGGACCTAGAAGTCCATGATATGCCTAACTTTCTTGAACCTAAAGGTGAAGTAAATAAAATATCAATGCCCCAAGGAGATATTCAGATAAGAGAAGAGATGGAGGAGTGGGTAAAGGTGGCAGTGATTCGAACCTTACAGAAGAATCTTGGCTCATTTGTTTAGGATGCAGATGACCTAGTGGGGGTCAACCTAAAGGTGATGGTGTATAGATTAAATATTGACACCTCTGTCAAACCATAGCTCAAAGAAAGATGAAGCACTCAGCAGAAAAATAGACTGTAATAGCTGAGGAGGTGGGCAAGCTATTAAAGGCTGGAGTAATCTTAGAAATTCACTGCCATGAGTGGTCGGCCAATGTAGTATTGGTGAAGAAGCCCAATGAGTCATCCGCATGTGCTAGACTTTACTGACTTGAACAGAGCCTACCCAAAAGACTCTTATCCCCTACCTAGCATAGATCGGCTGACTAATTCTATGATGGGGCATGAGTTGTATACATTCTTGGATGACAGGTCGGCGTATCACCAAATTCACATGCACCCTAGGGATGAGGAGAAGACTTTCTTTATCACTAATTTGGGAATATATTGCTATAGGAGGATGCCCTTCGGCTTGAAGAGCACAAAGGTTATGTATCAAAAGATGGTCAATGCAATGTTCAGGGATGAAATAGGGAATACCGTAGAGGTGCATATGGATGATATAATTGTTAAATGCACATGAGCAAAGGATCATCTGAAAGACATTCAGGCAATCCTGGAAATATTATAGGAATAAAATTTGAAATTGAACCCAGAAAAGTGTGTATTTGGGGTACCTATAGGGAAATTCTTGGGGTACATGGTATTCTAAAGGGGAATTGAAGCTAACCTTGAACAAATAAGAGCCATCATGGAGATGAAGCCACCAAAAAATATTAAGGAGGTACAAAGGTTGAATGGGTAAATTACAACCCTGGGTAGATTCATTTCATGCTCTGTTATGAGATGCCAACCTTTCTTCAAGGCATTAAAAGGTCTCAAGCAGTTTAATTGGAAAGATGAATGCCATTGTTTATTTAAGGGGCTCAAGCATTTCTTAACTTCCCCTCCCTTTCTATGTCGCCCTATCCCAGGGGAAGATCTTTACCTCTACTTGTCCCCAATCGAAGATACGGTAGCAGCAGTTTTAGTCAGAAAGGAGGCAGGAGGGTAGTACCCCATCTATTATGTGAGTAAGGTTTTGCATGATGTAGAATTGAGATACCCTAAGCTAGAGAAGCATGCACTAGTCCTATTCATGGTGACTTAGAAACTGAGACATTATTTAGAGGCACATACGGTGGTGGTTAGAACGGATCTACCACTCAGGAAAATCCTCCAAAAACTTGAGACCTCAGATAGGGTGTTAGAATGGACAGTGAAGATTGGGTCCCTACGAGTTACTTATGAGCCTAGAAATGCTATGAAGGCCTAGGTGCTTGCAGACTTCAAGGCCGAGCTCACACCCTCGGAAGAAGAAGGGATCGTCCTATTAGAAAAGTTGGACATGTGGGTCAATGGTGTAAAATATGAAAGGGGATCAGGGGTCGGCATTGTAATTAAAGGACCCCACCAGATTATAATCAAGTATGCTATACGGCTTAATTTTACCAATTTGAATAATAAGAAGGAATATAAGGCCTTGGTCAATGGCCTAAAGCTCACTAATGAGTTAGGGGTAGAACACTTAACCATATATAGTGACTCTTAACTAGCTATATACCAAGTACAGAGGAACTTTAAGGTGCGAACAGAAGACCCCACCCTATATGTGGAGAAGGTGAAATAGTTGATGCAGGTGGGGTGGAAAATAATACAACTACCTAAGGAAGAAACAAAAGAGGCAGATGAAATAGCCAAGGTAACTACACAAGGAAAAGTTGAAGACCTGAAGAACATCCCACTAGTTATACAGAAGGCACTTTCAACCACGAAAGAGTTGGTATGCCTCGTACAATGGTAAGGTAGTTGGATGGAACCATTGGTGAAATGGTTGGTTGAGGGAAACCTCCCATCGGACAAGAAAGAGGTTGAACGGGTGGTCCAAAGGTCCAAGGATATAGCGGGCAGTTTGGTGACCTTTATAGAAGGTCAAGGACACACCCTTGGATATGATGCATAAGCAAAGAGGAAGGGGAGTACATTTTGAGGGAGTTGCAAGAAGGCATTTGCGTGGCTCATAAGCCGAGCACTACCTTAGCAAAAAGGGTCCTTTGTCAGGGGTATTATTGGCCTACTATTAGGGCAGATGCAGAGGACCTGATCAAGAAGTGCAAAAAGTACCAAGAGTATGCTAATGTGCAGAGAGCTACTGCGATGACCCTATCTCCCATAGGGGCAACCTGGCCTTTCTATCAATGAGGGATCGACATCTTAGGACCATTCCCATAGTCCATCATACAGAATAAGTTCCTTATAGTAGAAATTGAGCATTTTTTTAGTGGCTAGAAGTTGAGCATGTAGCCACCATCACTCATAACAGGGTCACAAACTTCATTTATAAGAGCATAGTGACCAGATATGGGGTGCCTCAGCTCATCATTATGGACATTAGGAAGCAGTTTGACTCGAAGCACTTCATGTCATTTTGTAAAGGGTTGGGAATAAACCTTTGGTTCTCATCAGTAACTCATCCCCAGGTGAATGGGCAAACAGAGGTCACGAATCGAACTATCCTATAGGGCCTCAAGAAGATGTTATACGATAAAAAGGGAATTGTGTGGATGAACTTCAAAGCATCCTAT
>CAOJBK013224930.1:0-14385 GCA_948294925.1 Codiaeum variegatum
TCCACTGGAAGGAAAATTCACCTATAATGCAAAGGTACTACAACTACCTATCAAGCCCAGAATCTAGCATGGCATCGTCACAAGCCCAGAATCTAAAATGGCACATGTGGGAGCTTTCACACATGTGTGAAGGGCTTCACGCATGCGTGAAGGACAACCTTCCAAACTCAGTTTTCTACCTCATTTTACATGCACTAATAAATATTTATATGAAAGTGACCTCAAAGTCAGAAAATAACTAGGGAAAAATATTTGTTTTAGAAAAAGGTCATATTCTTTTTCTTGAACATGGAGCCCTTTGTCAGTCACATGATGCGTGGATGGTCTCAGAAATTGACCAAAGTTTAGAGGATCAACCTCAAGAGATAAATTATCTCTGCTTTACCAACTCTTAGGGGGTGTGATGTTCTTAACACTTGCATACGATTTTGGGACCCCGTTAACCATGTGTTCCATTTTGGGGCTGGTATGGACGAGTGTGTCCAACTTTCGAGGAGTTTTCTTTTTAGCTGGGTATGAATCCCGATGTTGTTCCAGTTGAGCAGGTAGGCTACTTTAACTCATTCAAGAGGCTTTTGGATTTGAGCAGAAAGGCTGCATCGGGTTTAGTGAAAGATGAATTGGTCGGCTTGCCTGTGTTTGACTTTATGTTTTTAAAAGAATCAAAGGATGAATCCATTTGGATGGCTAGGAGATTGAGGGCCTATGCTTTCCCACTTACTATGGGTTATATATTTGTGGGCCCAATTAGTTCAGGGGCCGCAAAGATAGCTGAGCTGATACTGCAGATGGGCGAGGGTAAGTTGATTGTTTTAATGGTTTTGGCTGAAACACTGCTAAGTCTAGATCATTACTATAACTCCAGAGAACCTTGAACTGTTAGTTTTCTTCTTCTCCAGGTATTTAGATCCCTTTTTGCTTTTCTATTTGAGCATGTCTTGAAAATATTCTTGTTTGTGTTAACTTGCCTTTCAAATTTGGCTGAGGGATCATTTGAGGATTGTTCCTGGACATGATAAACCAGAGTATTTTATTGCTTGGTACTACACTAGGAAGGTTTTCTTTCGCCTAGATTCTAAGCAAGAATGGGTTAGCTAGCTTCTGGAGCTAAGTCCCTCTGAGCTATTGTGGAGGCCTAACTGGTACACTATCAAGTGGTTTATTCCAAGGAGCTAAGGCTTCAAGTATGTGTATCGGCTCAAATTTCATCATTTGGCTTAATATCAGGCTACCGGTGTCCTTCATTAGATGGGGCATGCTAGGGATGTGCCCCTAGATGGCCTTTTGTTTGAGGTGACCACTGTGAATGATAGAGTGGCTAGAGCTATTCTCTCACATTGGATCAGAGATTACTTAAGGGCCATGATAATTCTTTGTGATGATTATGGCAAATCTGTAGAGTATATCACATGGTGTATTGAAGATTATTGGCTAAAGAAGAAAGCCAAGCAAGTTGCTATTCTGAATGAGATTAAAGGTTGAGTCTGATTCTAGATTTTTTTTTAAAAAAAATACGACTTTTATTTCATTTTTCTTTATTTTTTGTTTTAAGCTTTATTTTTGTTATTCCAAAGGATGAATAAGACCTCAATAAACATTTCATTTTATTTTTTAAGCTCTAATTTTTTCCTAAGATGCCATTTTGGGTTTTCAACCTAGCAAGCTTCCTTAATTGTTTCCTAGTTCACCTTTTCGATTTTCAACTTAGCTGGCTGTACCTTAATTTTTACCTAACCTGTCCGTTTGGGTTTTCAGCTTAGTGGATTTCATTCATTTTTCGATTTATGTTTATTTTTTCTTTTTAACTCTTCTAAGCAATGTTAATGAGTCCAAATGAGAATGTGAATGAAACATTAAGTTTTCTTAAATGATTTGGAAAGATTGCCTATGTATCTACTTATAAAAGATAATTTGAAAATTGAAGTACATTATAATATTTTGAGAATTAGTTCCATGTAGTTCTTGTTTAGTAATAATGCTTGAATGCATGCTCCTTACAACAAGAACACTATATGAAGTACTTCTTGAGTTGATGAAGGTTGGTTGGATGATTGAATTCATTGTTAACAATGTCCATCAGGATGACGCCTCCACCTAATATGATCTTCTTGATGATGTAAGGGTCGCTCCAAGGAGGTCTGAATTTTCCTTAAGGAATGTCGGATCTCTTTGAGAACTAGGTCACCCTCTTCAAGATTACGACTTTGGTCCCATTTATTGAAATACTTTCCAGTCTGATTTGTTAGTCTGTGTGTGGTGGAGTGCTTCCATCCTTTTCTTGCCAATCCTATTGAGCTGATCAAAGTAGGCTTGTTGCCAATCGAGTTTAGATATATGTGCTTCTTGAAGAACTCTAGCTCTTTCGATTTCTAGCTTTATGGGGAGGACTGCTTTCATTCCATAGATAGGAGAGTATGGTGTGGCTTTGGTAGTTAACTTATAGGAGGTTCTGTAACCATGGACGAGCACTTGGCAAATGTAGGTACAAACCTCTGTGATTGTTATTAATTTTCTAAAGCATGTTCTCAAGTGCTTTGTTTGTAGCTTCAACTATGCCATTGGTTTGAGGTCTGTAAGGAGAAGACTTATGATGCTCAATCTTTTCTTTCTTTAAGAGAGTGACTACCTCTTTCTAAAAGTAGGAGCTATTGTCAAAAATGATTTCATATGGGACACCATACCTTGCAGTGATGTTGGTTTTGATGAACTGGGCCACCTTCTTTGAATCCAGTGCTTGATAAGGTGCAGCTTCGATCCACTTGGTGGAATAATCTATGGCAACCAAAATGTATTATTGGCTAGCTGATGACTTGGGTGAGATCTTACTAATGACATCTATGCTTGATACAACAAAGGGTCAAGGTGTACAAATTAAATTTAGAGATGAGGAAGGAAACTTCTGAAGCTTTGCGTACTCTTAGCATTTTGGGCACTTTTGAGCATATTGTTTATAATCCCCATTCATGGTGAGCCAATAGTAACCTTGGTTCATGATTTTTTTTTTGGACAAGACCCAACCGTTCATATATGTGTCGTCTGTTCTGCCATGGATTTCTTCCATGAGATGGTTTGCCTCTTTGTCTGAGACACATATGAGATGAATGCCATTTATAATCTTTTTGTAGAGGATGCCACCTCTAGGTATGTATCCACTGGCAAGTTGTCTAAGGGTTCTCCTTTCTAATTTGGAGGCACCTTTTGGATATTCACCTTTGGTGAGATAGGTGCAGATGTCCCAGTACCACAGTTTCTCTTCCACTTGAATACTCATGTAGTGAGTTAAAAAGCTCAATTGGCGCTTGATACTTATTAAGATAGGACGGATAATGAACCCATCACATATTGCTACCATTGATGCTAAAGTTGCATGTGCATCGGCGAATCTATTTTGAGTCCTCGGAAGGTAGTTGAATGATGATGTGTTGAACTTATTAGCCAACTCTTCGTGGAACTTATGATAAGGAACCAGCCGCTCCTCTTTGATTTTCCACCTCAAGGCTTACAAGATGATTAGGTAGGAATCATAGTAGACCTTTAAGGTCTTGATGCCAATCTGGAGACTGCTTTAAACCCAGACACACATGCTTCATATTCTACCTCATTATTGGTTACCTTGAAATCCAGTTTGATTGCAAGAGGCAAGCACTCGCCGGTAGGCATAAGGAACACTAAGCCATCGTCATGACCTTTTTTGTTTGTGGCTCCATCGAAGTATAGTTGCCATATGTCAGTTTCTAAGAATAGTATTTCTTCATCAAGAAATTCAAATTCTTCCTAGTTATTGTCTCTTAGGGCAGTATCCATTTGAGCGGCAAGGACATTGCCTTTGATGGACTTCCTTTGAATGTACTTAAGGTCATAGGTTACAAAGATTGCCATCCATCTAGGCATCTTGCTATCTAGGATAGGATTTTCAGTAAGGTATTTGAGAGGACTTTTGTCATTAAGGACATGTGTGATGTATATCCCCAGGTAGTGTCTCAGTTTGTGGCAAACCCATACCAGAGCTAGGCAGAGCTTCTCAATGTACTTGTACTTGAGTTCGTGTGTTAGCATCCTCTTACTCAAATAATAGATGGCATGCTATTTGTGTGAGTTTGGAGCTTTCTAAGCCAGCATTGCTCCCATGGCTTCTTCAATGACAATTAAATAGATTAATAGAGGTTGACAAGGCCTAGGAGGTTGTAGGATTGGTGGACTCAGAAGATACTTCTCAATTTGTTCGAAGGCTCTCTAGAACTCCTCATTTCATTGCTTGGAGGAATTCTTTTCAGTAAGTTGAATATTGGGCCACAGGTGTCGGATAGCTGTTGAATGAACCGACTGATATAATAAAGGCAGCTGAGAAAACCACATATCTCCTTTTCAATTTTAGGAGGTGGCATGTCAAAGATGGCTTTAGACTTTGCTGAATCCACTTCTCTACGTCTCTTGCTGACCATGTAACCGAGAAACACTCTAGATGAGGCTCCAAATATTCACTTATTGTGATTTAACTTGAGATTGTACTATAGAAGTCTAAGGAAGAACTTCTCCTATGCTTGTGGTTGCAGTTCAGGTGTTGCACCTTTAATGACCATGTCATCGACGTAGACCTCCACTTCCTTTTGCATTAAGTAATGGAAGATTGAAGTAGCCATCCTCTGATAAGTGGCTCCAACAATCTTTAACCAGAATGGAATTACACTATAGCAGTAGGTGCCCCATTATGTGATAAAAGTTATTTTCTCCATGTCTAAAGGATGAACCAGGATCTGATTATACCCTGCAGGCATATCGATTAAGGAAACTATCTCTGAATTGGCTAATGCATCAACCAAGAGGTTTATGTGGGGTAATGGAAAATCATCCTTGGGACATGCCTTATTCAAGTCTCGATAATCCACACACATTTTAACTTTTATATCCTTCTACGGTACTGGGACAATATTTTCCAACCAAGATGTGTATTTGATGGGCTCAATAAATCTGTAAGCAAATTGTTTAGCTACCTCTTCTTTGATTGGTATAGATCAGGTTGGCTTTATGTGCTTGAGCTTTTGTTTAATAGGCTTGCAGTTCAGAGAGGTTGGAATCATGTGAATGGCGATGCTTGGATCTAATCTGGTCATATCGTTGGGCTGCTGGGTGAAGAAATCTTCAAATCTTTTGATGATAGACTTAGTGTCCTATTTGTTCTAGCATGCAGATGTAATGTATGTATTTTTAAGAATTTCATGAGTATTAGTGTTTATAGGCTCTTTCACTGCATCTTGTATTTCGTTTATTGTATTCTCTTTTTCTGTTTGTTTGAGGTCAGATTAATCAATTGGAACAACCAAAGAAAATAAGGAGACAAGCTAGTAATAGGAAAACTTGGATGTATTATTAATTAAAATGGGGGAGAGGTTCATCATATTCATAGTTAAATCCTAGCAGACCTGTTACATCATTATCAGATTCAGACTCAGAACTAGTAGTTAACTCAAACTCAGATTCGGTTTCAGTTTCAGTCTCAATCTCAGATTCTAATTTAACAGCTTCAAAAGGGCCCTCGTCAAAGCTCCAATTCTTCAATTTCCCATTGGCTGGCTTGAACATAATGGAGATGTCATATTTCTCCTCATTATCTGTGAGAATAACTACATCATCAAAGAAGCTTACTTCCATGTTTACTTTATAGTCACTTTCCAAATAGTAAATAGGCTGGTGATCCTCAGGAATCAGCTTCACATTGGAGAAAAACTCAAATCTAGGGACTTTGATACCAGTGACTGAGAAAACTCATGGTTCGAGAAAAGAGAAGTTAGGAAGTGTCTCTTCCTTTTCCCAAAAATAGCCATTTAGGGTTCTAAAATAAGGCCTTAAGATAATGTCGACTTCGGCCACTTGTTTAACAATCGCAGAATTCTTTTTCTCCTTTACCCTCTCTTCCCTAATTTCTTCATCTATTTGGTCATAACATAAGCCAAAAGGAGGAATAGAAAACTTTAAGTCATAGAATGACTCAACTCCTTGTTGATTTTTGCCAACGCCTAAGCTAAGGAAGAAAGACATTTGTTTCATGATATTGTCCAACATTGGGTTGGAGTAAGGATTAAAATCCAAAGCAATAGGATCTTTTAGATCTTCATTGGTATGAATGAATTAAGCAAATGAGAAGATGGATAAGGGATATGCTGATAACTCATACTGAATTTATAGTATGGGCACATTGTTTGGGACTTCATATTTTCCAGACGAATTAGATTTAATTGTATCCATGTCACCTTTCAAAAGGTATTTCACGCCCTAGTGTCCAGTAGATAGCACAACTTTGTCTTGATGAATCCAAGGCCTACCAGAGAGCAGATTGAAATAGGATGGTACATCAATAACTTGGAAAGGGACTTTGAAAGTAGTTAGGCCCACGGTGGCGGTCAATGTAGCTACCCGAAGTACCTCTCTTTTAGAGTTGTCATATGCCCTCACAATTTGATCAAAGGGGGTGAAATCAATAGCACCCAACCCTTAACAACTTACAACCTTCAAAAGGCAAACATTTAATGCAAATCCATTATCGACCAAGGTCATAGGGACAGTCTTCTCCCTTATGATGATAGTTATGTATAGTGCATCATTGTGGGGGGGGGGCCCAGGTGGGATCTCATTATCAAAAAAGGAAATGGAAGTTCCTCTGGTGGAACTAGTGATTGATGCAACCAGAGTCTCTAGGGAGATGTCTGAGTCTGGCTCAACGCCTTACAAAGAGCTTGGCAATGAAGGTAGGAGGACATGAGAAACTCCAGATTGAAATGTAAGCTTTCATCTTTTTAACTTGTTTTAATATAAGATCCTCATTAGGTTTAGGAGTCCTTTTATTTTGTGCCATTGGTCGGTTTAAAGATGAAGCAACAGTAGGAGCTTGACTGATGTGACCACTTCTGGTGATAGCATCTATTTTTTACCCAAATTTCTCAAATCTACGATGACACAATAGAACTCATGATGCATTAACCGCCCTATGGAAGTTTGGTCAATTATTGGTGAGCAAACTGGGGAGAGTGGCCTCTCTAAAGAAGATTCCTCATCTCTAGTGTAATGATAGTAGCTCAGTGATATGGCATCAATGATAAGATATATGGAATAACCCTCTTTAAATTCATTCAATATTGCATTAACAGTATGTTCGGGAAGGAGATTTGTGCCAATATTAACTTCAAGCAGTGGAATCTTATTCTCATCAATGAGATCTTAGATTTTGAGGCAAAGGGCCTTGCAATCATCAATTTTGTGGTCGAGCCCCTAAAGATAGACACAAGTCTCATTCATGTTAAAGTTTTTTGGCAATGGATTAGGAATATGCTTTGCCTCCAATGGTTTGAAAGCATTCTTTTCCACACATTTTCTTAAGAGGTAGCTCAGTGTTAACCCCTTTAGGTTAGAGAACTCCCTCATCTATATCTAGAGTGGTTTGCGGGGTGTGATTTCATTAACCCCACTTTCTTTTTGTGCACCAATGGTCTTCTTAAAATGAGAGGATGAAATCTAAGTCTCATTCTTAATGAGGCCAGATTCTATTGCATCTTTCAGGTGAGAGCCTACAATAACTATAGCCTTGAAATCAGGAAAGTGTTGTGTTATGATTCTATCTTGAAACACAGGTAATAGGTTCTTGACAACTATGTCAATCTATTTAGACTCAAGTAGCCTATTAACCATTTGGGAGGCTTTCTCCCTCTATGTAGCAATAAAGGAATAATAGGTCTCTTTGTGGAGCTGTTTAGTTATCACGAGGTCCCTTCTCTTGATGGTAACCTCTTGATTATAGGAATATTATTTCACAAACTCAGTACAGATGGACTTCCATATCTATTTCTAGGAATCATCTAATTATATGAACCAATTCAGGGTCACGCCAATGAGTGACTAGAGATGAGTAAGGAACTTGCCTTCCATTGCTAAAGGTCGGAGCATGCCATTATAAATTCTTAGATGATTTTCAGGGAAGGGGGTGCCTTTAAATTTCTAAAAGTGGGGAATTTGAAACTTAGGAGAAAGCCTTGCATTGGATAATGGACTTAATGCCTTGACATCTAGGACTGTCTCCCTTTTCTTAAGAGTTTGTAGATCCCTTTCCATTTCTTGGTACTTCTAGGTCATGGTCTTGATGATGGGAGTTCTTTAACCCCTTTTGAAAAAGGATCAGCGGGAAGCATGACAAGAGTGTTGTTTCCATGGTCAGATTATAGATTCAGTATAATGACTTCATCAGCTAAATTGTCAGAGGTAGTTGAAGCATGATTAGTGGGATGGATCCTAACATTACTCAGCTTAGTCTAAACTTTATCTAGAATAGCTTGTTCTTGGCTTTGCATCATTGTAGTGGGGGTATCTTGTTGGACTTTCATAGCATCTTCTTTTCTTTGCATACAGGAAACCATCATGCTAGCAAGGTCAATAAATGCAGATATAGCAAGTGGAGCAGTGGTGGTGTTAGTTGGAGCATCTGTAGCAATGGCTTCAACAGCAAGAGGTGGGACAAGGTTATCTCTAGCTGACATGATGACCTTATTGGAAAAGGGAAAGAAATATTGAGTATACTTTTTTGAAAGAAATAAGGTGAAGCTAGATGCAGGAAAGTAAAGAGAAATGTATTTTGAAAGATTTAGTTTTATGTCTAGAATAGTGCACTTTGTCCAATTTCAGTTTTGGATGTAGTAATACATGCATGTATGCATGAATGAAAAAGGTTTCATGATGATAGTATTATAGAGTTCATTAGGGTATATGAGACCTAAGGTAACCTCTAATCATTACTTCACGGCTTACTAGTTTAATGGTTCCCTATCGACTTGAGGTCACAACACACCTAATCATAAGAACCACTGATGCTTAAGTTGTCAAATAGCTAAATGTACCTCATCATTCCAACTTAAAGGATCATCTGGGGCACCTTAGAGTTGGATAATTTCACTATCGACAAACCAATCCTAAGGAAGGAAGCTCAAATGATGTTACTCTCTATCTGGGTTTTCCTAATATACAGGTGCATAGGAAGTGATGCAAGAGAACTTACTTTTGCATGATTGTGGGCTAAAATTTTGTTATTTAGGAAATAACCCACTTAATTTTTGGTCATTTTACTAAACATCCCTAATGGAGTCGCCAATTATGAGGCCCCACCTGAACGGCCCATAGGATTTCCCCGAGCAAGCATGCCTGCGGGCCTTACGATCTGGAGGAAACCTTTTGGATTGCATTTAAATGGACACATGTAGAGGCATAAATGTAGGAACCTAATCCACAATCCATGATTTCAGGGAGCGCAATTCGAAAGGTTTCCCTCTGGCTACAAGGCCCATAGGCGTGTTTGCTCGAGGAAATCTTGCGTGTCATTCATGCAGGGCCTCACAATTGGCTATTTTCATTAGGTGCTTCTATTCGTTATGGGTTAAGGGGTCGAGATTTTTTATTTTAAGGAGTGAGAGATTTAAGTTCCACCTACAAGGCACATCAACGAGGCTAGGATGGGATATTATGAAGAGCCTCATTTTCCATACCGACTTTAAAGAGGAAGGGAGGTTAAAAACCTTGCACTTATTCTCAACTTGCAAGTGACTGTGATCCCCCTTTTATTAGGAATAAGCCTATAGATACCCAAGAAATCCTTGATAATCATGACAAATCCTGAGAAGTAAGCAAGCATCTATAGTCCCCTCATGACCCTCTTCACTTTAGGATGGATCTGAGATATGATTGCACCTTACACTTGGAGGAATTCCATGTCTAATCTAGATAGTGGGAACTTCAAACCCACCATCAGGTCCTCTTAATAAATGATGCAGTCATGCCCTGTTGGTGGCCCCGAGGTGGAGGTTTGAAAAAGAGAGGGAAAATTCAAAAAGGATGCCATAGCCTTTCATGAACTAGACTAGGTCATCCATCGTTACTGAGTTGTATATTTAATCCAGAGGCGTGACGACAAAAGACACCTTCTTAGAGGTCTACAGAGGGGGGGTCCTCCCCCATATCTTATGGATGTGAGGTCATCTCCTCATCCTGTCCTATGTTCCAAGATGGTAGGTGGAGGGTAGTGATAGGCTCAGCTTCTAAAGGGTGGTGCATCTTAGTCTTACTCCACTTCAGGGGAGGTTGATCCCCAAAGTTGCTCTCATCAATTAGCGTATATGTGTTAGGGTTTAGGCACAATTTAGAGAGGGAGATACCCTTTCCTTTGGGATCTCAATGAACTTTAGAGGGGGAGACAATGTACTCTTCACACACAGAAGGAGTATGGTCAGATGAAAGCTCTTAGTTTGAGAAATGGGGATCGGATGATAACCCCGAGTTCTGGCGATCGGAAGAACTCATCTTAATAAGAAAAAGAATGACCATAACCATAATGACACTAGCCTTAAATAAAGTAAAAACAAAAAGGGGTTAGGGAAAGAGAAAATACCTAATTACTATTTTTGAGGAGGTCTCGAACCGCTGATGGGATGTGTAGAAAAGGGTCTTTGATTAGTCAAGGTCACTCTAGAGCTAATGGGCACAAATAGGTGATTATAGAGAAGGAAATTTTCATTTATAATCATAATAGGGGAAGTTGAAACGACCTCTCGAAAAGCATGAAATGCATAACAAGTCACGTAGGGATAGGGAGTGGGAATTTTCCCCCTAAAGGCGATTTGAAATTTAGAAACATGGCACCCAACTTAATTGACAGAGGGACTAGTGGGATATGGTAGATCACCCTCTATGGGTTGACACCAAATGGCCCAAATAGTGGCTTATGATTGTATAACGTTTAGAAGTGATGATGTCAAACCCATTCAAGAGATATATGCTATAGAACACATGTCTGTTTAAATCTCAGGACCTAGAGGTCCCACTCATAAAATCCAAGGATCTTCCCACCTTGAGCCATAAGGGCACCAAACATCTTAAGAGAATCGACCCTAAGTCTTTGACGAGAGGGGACATTTTTAGACCTGTATGCCCTAAAGCTCATTATAAATATAATAATTGAATCCCAATGGCAATAATATATATATATATATATATATATATATATATATATATATATATATATATATATATATATATATATATAAAAATAACACACAGTATAATATAAGATATATATATAAAAATATCATTTTATATCAGAATCTATTCTTAAGGAGTTAAGAATATGAGTGACAGGTGCACGTTATCATAATGCTACAAAAATATGGTCGTGGTTATAGAATTATCAATTGGGACATCGACAATTCGAAAGACCATCAATGCTATTGTCATCCATTGTAAGTATGTGATACTTATGGTAATGGAGGTAGTGAATCTCATGCTACAAACATGTGATGTCATGATAATATGTGGACTTTCATATGATGAGTAAGTTTAACAGATGACGTTAGACGATGAATACATGGATTTTTCCATAGTCAATATTTAATTGTCTAGGTCATAGTTGTGCATATAGTCCTTTGACTTCAGGTGGAATTTATGTAATGTATTAATGGGTGTAGTTTGCTACTGCTTATATACTTCTGCTATCCATGTGAGGGTATATGATATCTGGTGGTTGTACCTAGTTACATATTGAGATAAATGTTCTCCAAGAAAGAATTCATTAACTTGGGTAAACAAGTAAGGATCTTATGACTTCTAGTTCTCCTCAATATGAAATGCTTAGCCAAGGTGGAAAAGATTCACTAGAATGTGTTTCTAGTAGGAATCGAGAATATCGAGGACTAGAACTTAGAAGTAGTCATATGAACAAAGCATATAGAGTTTGATGAATCCATGACTCTAGATAAGATCGGGAACCCATAATGAAGGGACTTGAGTGCATGATAACTATGATCATTGGTCCATGCTTAAATGTTCATTGACTTGGTCCTCAATATTCATACCTATTTAGGTAGCTGTGATATGTTATGCTAGACGTCACTCACAACTTACAGGTCTATGTATTAGATGGGATTCTATACATAGATAAAGGGAAATAGTTTTTTTCCATCTCGTTGCTATTTAGCACATGAAACTAGTGAGTCACACACTAAAAAGAATTGAGCAATCATTGTGTAAAGATATTATAATTAATATCCAATTTAAATGTTCAATTAACTATTAAATATAATCGAATTGAACTTGTGATTAAATTCACAAAGACGCAAGCATATCTTGAAGTTCATTTCAAATGAGTGTATTTTAATTTAGTTCATTTTGTATGAGATAAAAAACATGAAGGATTAAATTGAAATAGGACTTCGACTTAAGCAAAGTGATTAGTTATGAGATAACTAATGGTGCAGAATTTTTCCACTAATTTGAAAGATCATCACAACTCACTCTCCACTTAGGCTTGTTCATGACATGTGTTTTCGTACAATTCACCAAGTTATGACAAATGTCCTATTTAGTGGATGTAACTAGTGACTCATATAATTAGTGAAATTGTTCTACATATAAAAGGCAAAATTATTTTGCCTAAGTCATTAAGTCAAGAGCAGAAAAATTTTCCAGAACTTGAAGTTGAGAACGTTGAAGTGTTCAAAGGGTTTCTAACTTACTTTTTTAGGAATTTACCTTTGCTAAGAAAGTCCAAAGATTAACACACTCACTTATTCCCTAACTTCGAGTTGAGACTTAAACCTAAGCTAAAGGGCAACCTAGAGAGTTCAAGGATCAAGTCTTGTGTCAAAGTGAAGGGGACTTCAAGCTTGCTCAAGCTTGGTGTGAGATAGCTAGAGGATTCATATTTGAGAAGCTTAACAAAGCAAAGGAGAAAGGTATTTTGATACATTTCTTCTACATGCTTTGTGTCATTGTGTTTTGTATAAAATTGGTAGATCAAGTTGATGGGTTAAATGCGGTCCACAATGTTCTAATGTTTTTTCAAAGAGTTTGATACATGCATGTGAACAATATACTGAAAGTATTTTAACAAAAGATTTAAATTTTCAAAATGTTTTTTATCAAAGAGTTTGATATATGAAAATGAACATATATGTTTAAGTGTTTAAGTAAAAGGTTTTAACTTTGAAAAATTTTAAAACGACTCACTTTCGTGCTTCTACTGCACGACTCGCGTTTCCCTTCAGACATGTAATGACTCACCCTTATAAAGGTTCAGCCCAGATGACCCTAGGGGTCCCCCATAAACACGAAAGATAGGCTTACCATGTGTGGTATGGGGTCTTTTTTAATGACTCATTAGGGGCCATCCTAACCCAACGAGTTCGTCCTAGAGTCGAGGAGTCATCCTATTAGATAAATCTTAAAGGAGGCCTTACTCCAAATGTTATACTAGGTGATTAGCATTACACAAAGTCCTTTTATGAGATTTTAGAGGCATAATCTTATCTGGTCAAAACTATAGGGATAAGGTTAGACATGAGTCAGTTATATATACCCAGTGCCACCACTAGGGAAAAGGTTAATCTTTCTAATCTCTTTCTATTCCTTTTTATTATATCTCTTTGACTATCCTATTGACTTAGGCATCATAATGGTTAACCTTAAGCATCAACCCATGTCTCTTTACTATTACTTACAGGATCTTACCTGCTACATTAGGTATGAACCACAAGTCATCTTGAATGGTCATCTTGAACCTTGAGACTAAACTTATGTCTTTGCTTTTTACAGTTTTAAATAGTAATCTAAGCATCTTCTTCCCTCTCAATGTCTTTCAACAAAAGGGATTCTGGAGAGTCTCTAAGTCAATCTTTATCTCATTCAAATAATCAAAGGGGCTACTTTCTTCAACTGAATCTACACAAACAAGTTTTTAGAATCATCATTGCCCATAATATTGCCCTTATTAGTCATAGCAACTATCTTAGAAGTTGAAGGATTATCCCCCTCTTTAGTTGGAGTGGATATTTTATACAATTTATCTTTAGAAATAGCATTGTTTTGACCCACATCCTTAGTAGGATCTCCTATACCATCCTCTAAAAGGACATCATCCATTGTTGCCACATCAGCAGTTTCAACCTCTTCTTGCTATAATATTATTACAATCACGTTCCACGGGTGAAGAATTCTAAGCCTTCATATGAGTCCATCTAGAATTAACATTAGTTTCCTTAACAACAACCTTTTCTTTATTTTTCATAGCCTTTCAAGGTCTTGTTATGACGAGATTCATAAGGATGATGTTTGATGGATGAGCTTTAAACACAAAAGGATGGAGTGTTTTCATGAACAACATCAATAAAAAATGATTGGGATGCAGTTTTCACATGGAACATCTCCTGGAATTTGCTAGATAAGTCAATATCAATAAGCATCCTAGCAAAATGCCACAACTCTCCTTCCAGAGTTCTAAATTCAATTCCTAATGGAACTCCAACTTCAGACAAAATTTTAAGATGCCAAAACTCCCAAGGAAGCTTATAGAACCTGACCCAA
>CAOJBK013225176.1:0-19001 GCA_948294925.1 Codiaeum variegatum
TAAGAAGCTTCTTATATGGATTTCTTTATCCATACTTATCTCATAAGTTAGGACAAATTATAGTTCCCAACCAATCCAGACCCCATGAATTTTAATCATTAGTTATGCTTATTTAGTGGATGGGATTCATTCATTTTATCAGACTAATTGTAGAAAATAATAAGATCATTTTATTTTATGTGAAATGTAAATCTACTATTTGATTTGGTCTTTAATCAAGATAGTACTCCCATTAACTTGGCAAATCCTATACTTCCAAAATAGGAAATGAAGATTCCATTGGAGTGAATCTCTAGTGGGTCGATTGAAATCTTACAAGGTGAACAACTCTTGTTCATCAATCCTACAAGCTACACATTGTCTTTCTAAGGATTGATTTCTTGCAAGTGAACAACTCTTGCTCATCATATCTCATATGAGATTAAATCTATTTGGCTCCTAATGCTTCCAACCTAAGGTGCACATTGCCATTATTAGCCTTTCACATTAGTTAAGTTAAACCCATTGGACCAGTGAGTATGATGATTTAAACATCGCATGACTCGGGTACACATTCTTGTTATTGGCACACAATGTATCTCATACTCACAACATCTCATACTATACAATGAATTCAAGAAAACAAGTTTAGAAACATGTTTCCAAGTTTATTGCTCCAATGGAGCGCCATAACTAAATATTTAAAATTTGGAAGATTTTTTTGCCTTATTAATTAGGTCTCACTTTGCACATTATCTATTTTATATGCATCACATGCTACCCACATATATCTCATATACATATCAATTAAATGGACAATAATACACATAAGCATGATCACGGACTTATGTCCTCAATTCCCAGCCATAAGGAATGAGTGACGGTTTTAAGTTATCAAATTACAAGCATTCAAAGATTACTCTAATCTTCATGCACCCACTAGGCATCTTCATGGGTTGAACCCTCTTTTGCGCATGCATCTCCACATCTCATGTGTACATTAGTTTCCTTAGCATACCAATGTGAGATTATAAAGAAATGATTGCCACAGGCTCAATGAATTTGAAATCCTAAACTAGTAATTAACTTTTAATTATAATCCCATATATAATAAAAGAATATTACATGCCTCACAATATCAATTGTTAAGTTAAAATTCCATGATCACCCATTCATGCCATGCCATACACAAAATAATAATATATAACTCTTATACATTAGGTATGTGTTCAAGAACTTCAATCTTTTAGAACTCTTCCAAAACTTGAATATCTCATATTCATTTCTTTGAAGTTCAAATATGCTTATTAAAGAAATAGGACAATGGCCAAATACCAACCCAAACTCTTTAAGAGACATAACTTTGGATTAAAAGATTGAACTTCAAAATCCCAAATACTGTGACATCACGGGTGTGAGGATTGGCCGTGATGTGCAATTTTCTAAAATCTAGACTTTTATGTTCCAGTCACGAGCTAAAATCACGGACGTGATGACCCTCACGGGCAATCTTCGTGGCCGTGAACATTGGTTGTCACCACATAAGAGCTCACTGCCAACAATGAACACATTATCCTCCAGTCACGCGCATGAGGATTGCCAGTGAGGGTCTCACAGGCAAACTTCACAAGCGTGAACAAAGGTTGTGACTAAAGAAAAATATCTTCTACCAAGGTATAGAACCTACCATCCATGTCACGGGCAATGCTCACGGCGTGAACATTGGCCATGACTGAATTGGTAGTGCCTAATTTCTGCTTCATGGGCAATAGTCACGCCCGTGAACATTGCCTGTGAAAGCCAAAAATTACACATTTTGACAGTTTTTACCTCCAAAAAAAGGCAACGGAAGCAAGATAAAGGGAAAGACGGATCCTGGAAAAGGATTCGAATTCTGGTTTTCAAAACTTTTTCGAAAACTTAAATTTGTTAAAACTCTTTTAACAAAAGTTAGGTTAGGCAATTATTCAAACTCTTTGAAATATTGCCATAACCTAAGGTTTGAGTATAAAATATTTGTCAAAATAGTTTTAAGAAAATCATTTAAAATTTTCAAACTCTTTGAAAATCAATTATATGTCAAAACTCTTTTAACATAGAGGGTTTAGTCATTTATCAAACTCTTTGATAAATGCCTAAACCAAAGTTTGGACCCATAACTTCAACCAAGGATATTTTACTAATTGTGTGCAAAATACAAGTTGAACAAAGAAAGGTCTGAAGTAAAAATATCTCTCGTCCTCCTTTGTTAAGATCCTCAAGTGAAAAGCCTCTACCTTGAAACATACCTAGCTTTTCCCAAAAGCTTCTTCTCTAATTCTCTTTAAGAAGCTTGAATCTTCTCTCTTTGGTTACCCAAATGTTTGATCCTTGCTTCTTTTTTTTTTTTTTGAGAACTTGAGACTTGAGGATTGACTTTGGACTTGAATTCTTCTCCACACTCCTTTCTCAAAGGTTAATTGAATAAGAGTTTGTATTTGAAGAAATCTTCTTTAAAATAAACTCTCTCTCAATTTAGTGTGAATATGAAGCTTTCTCTCTCTAACTCTTAGAGATCTTCTCTCACTAACTCGTGGAGAAGATGATAGATGAATAAGATGATGAATAGTGATTATTTCTAATCACTTAGGCAAAAAGATGATACACCATGCCTTTTATAGCACATACCCTCTCTTATCCTTTTCCTTAAATTAAAGAGGAAAAAAAGGAATCATGTCTTGTTGACTTATTGACTATGAGATTAGTCAATTAGTCAATAAGATTAAAGCTATAATTAGTAGAAATCACCTTTAAACCTAAGTTTAACCACATCTCATGTGGATTAAGCTAACATCCCATGTTAAGCTTAATTATTTTAATTGTTTGTCCAAAACCATTTCAATTATTCAAACCCATTTGTATCTCATACAAACTAAGACATAATTGAAATTTTCTTTTTGTAAATTAAACATCCAGGCATGTTAGCATCTTATAAATTTAATTACATATTCAATTCTATCATCATTAATAATTAATTAAACTCTTTAATTAATCATTAATATGATATATACAAGGTAATGGGAATTACCATTTGGTATGTGACTTACTAGGTTCATGTTCTAATTAGCAATGGGATAAAGAAAACTTGTTTCTTCCCACCAAGTGTGTTAACCTAATTCCACACTTAGTCCCATAAGTTGTGAGTAACGTCTAACATAACATATCACGACTACCCAATTAGAAATGAATGTCGGTGATCATATCTTCGACATAAGCATGGACCTCTCGATCATAATTACCGTGCACTCAAATCCCTTCATTACGGATTCCCAATTTTAGCTAGGGTCATGGAATAGTCAAAACCTATGTCCTAGATCATATGACCTCTATCTAGTGTGAGTTCTCGATATACCGGTTCCTACTAGAAACTCTTTCTAGTGAACCTTACCACCCTAGCCAAGAATTTGCATATCAAGAACAACTAGAAGTTATAGGATTCATTCCTTGGTTACCCAAGTTAATGAGTCCTTTCTTGGTTAAACACTTATCCCAACATATCACTAATTATGGCCACCATGCCATATACCAATACATGACTAGCATCAGTAAGTAAGCAGTAACAAATCATAGCCACTAATATGCCAGATAACATGTCACCTCAAGTCTAAGGATTATATGCAAAATCATGATCTAGCTTATGCGATATTGACTAGTTGGTAACGACCCATGTATCCATCATCTAACATCATTGTTTAACTTACTCATCTCATGAGTATGCTCACGTGTTATCATGACATCACATATCTGTAGCATGAGACTCACTACCTCCATATCAAAAAGTATCTCATACTTATTATGGATGACAATAAAGGTGACAGTCTTCCGAATTAATGGCATCCCTACCAATAATCCTATGACCATGAACAACCTTTAAAGCATATGTATAAAGGGCAATCTGTCACTCATATTCTCAAACTCTTTGAGAATAGATTTCCTACAGAATACTTAAAGGACATATATATATTTAATATAAGCAATGTTTTCAATTAAAGAACATATATACTAAAGCCTGTTAGGTTTTCATTTACATTCACATGCTAAGTGTAATCTTTAGGGCATACAGTGTTAACATGAATCATGTTGATAGGGATGACCCACCCTTGGCTTCTCTTACCTTCGATAGGCAAGTCACAGATCTTTTTTACTCATTCTACATTGTACAGTTAGCCACTGAGGCCTTTATACGATGGCCATCTCCTACTCAGTCGGTGCTTCATGAAGGGGTCGACACTTCCACTACTCCAAGGGTAGGGAACCTCTCAAGCAGGGATGGGGGAGCTTTAAGGTCCGAAGATTAGCCTTAGCACTTAGCAAAGAGGTTGGTGCCTACTTAGTATTAACTACCTCAGTTCTTTATATCTTTTCCTCCCTGTACTTCCTCTCTGAGATTCACTAAGGAGTTCTTCCAAGATAGGATGAATGTCCTAACTATTAAAGGGATCTTATCCAAAAGGTCCAACCTCCTCTCCATCTTCGAGGTAACTTTATTTTCCATTTTCCTTAATTTTCTTATCTTTGTTTCTGCACTTGCTGACTTTGTTCATTCTCCTCGCAGCTTACCACTTCAAAGGTGAGGGCTTATTAAGAGGCTGTAAAGGTCATCTTGTCAGATCATGAAGAGGTAGAAGCTATACTGGCTCTTTGAGATTTAGAGGTGGAGAACTTAAGGAAGGCCCTGGCTAAGAAGGACCAAGCTCCTACTACATCTACTTTTGTGCTTCACAACACTGAAGCTACACTAGTTGAGTTTTTTTCTACCATTCCTAATGCCCAATCTGATAGGGATCTGACTGTCGAGGAGAAAGATATAACTCTGAAGGAAGTTGTTAAAGTTCAGATTCAGGTCAAAGAGTAGGAGGA
Source organism: Codiaeum variegatum (assembly GCA_948294925.1). Taxonomy (NCBI): domain Eukaryota; kingdom Viridiplantae; phylum Streptophyta; class Magnoliopsida; order Malpighiales; family Euphorbiaceae; genus Codiaeum; species Codiaeum variegatum. The sequence goes on from CAOJBK013225176.1 coordinate 4,879, forward strand.
GTAAATCAAAACCCTAAATCAAAGGGTTATCCCCTTCAAGGAGCAGAACCATACCCTTAGGGATGAGAAGTCTCAATTAAGAAGGACCTTCACCTATATTAGAGAACTTACAAATCCTTCTCGGGTCATGCTAAGAAGCTTGCCAAAGAGATCAAACTATCAAGGACTATTTTGCCTCCGATTGGTTATAGAGATTTGTAAAGAAGAAGGAAGCTTGTACAATGTCCTTCATCATAACAAGACCCTCAGGGAGGTGGTTGAGAAACTCCCTAAGGTGGCTAGCACTTTTAAGACCTACAATCCTAACAAGGTGCAGGTCCTTGACATTGATTAGTACTTGGGCAGTCTTAACCCCCCAGCTTTTCCTATTCTTAACAAGGGGAAGGTACCTTCAAGCTCCTTTAGTGAAGTCCATAGTGAAGATTTAAAGGGTGATGAAAAAGCTAGAGCTCCCCCCAGTAATCCAGCTTGTGATTCTCGAGTAGATTTCTCTTTGTGATTTTTGAAATGAAATACAAGAAATTTTTTGTGACTTTCTTTCCTTTAATTATTATTTTGTGAATTTTATTTTTCTCTTAAGTGGTTTTAAGTTTCTTCAAAGGTCTTATCCATTTTGTTCTTTTTCCCTTCTATCTTCAAAAGGTGGCTTTCACATAAGGAGTGCCTTTCCTTCCTTTTGAAGCAGCCTTCACTCTTTAACAGTTGTTTAATTTCTATTACATTAGTGGTTTGTCTCATTTTAAGGACTTCTCACTTTGTTGAAGAGATTGGTTCTCTAATTCCCCTTAAGGGTTCCTTCGACTTGTCGGAGGTTTATTTGGTTCTTCATTGAGAACTTAGGTGCTTCCCTTAGATGGATTTTCTCCTATCAAATAGGTCTTTGTGAATGTTGATTTCCCTCGGAGGATCTCTTTCCTTGGCAAAGGTTGGATAGTTCTTCATTGAGAACCTTTGTACTCCTTTGGAAGGGTTTTCACCTGTCAAGTAGGTCTTTTGTTCTTCATCAAGAATATGCTTGCCTTTCTTAGAAGGACTTTCACTTGTCAAGAATGTCTTTTATTCTTCATCAAGAACATGGTTTCCTCCCTTAGAAGGATTTTCGCCTATGAAGTAGGTATTTTGTTCTTTATCAAGTACATGGTTGCCTCCCTTAGAAGGACATTTTCCTATCAAGTAGAACTTTGTTAAAATTAAACCATACATAAATTTTGACTTAGAAGGATATATTTTCATTGACTTTATTTCACCGATAATACATTTTCAAGTGTTGTACATTCCATGTGTGCGGTAAATCTATGCATTTTAGAGTTTGTAGCTTGTAGGTTCGAGGTCCTATTACTTATTGGACTTTGAAAGGGCCTTCCCAAATCAGAGCTAATTTTCCCTCTCCCTCTCCCTAGCCAATGGATTTGAGACTCCTCATGATGAAGCTTCCCACATTAAACTTCTTAGCCTTAAATTTTTTATTAAAATAGTTAGTGGCCCTATTCTTGTATGCTGCCATTTGAATGGTCATCTCTTCTCTTAATTCTTCCAGTAGATCTAAATTGATCCTTCTTAACTTGCCATTTTCTTCATCATCATATTAAAAGACCCTTCCACTTGGTAGGCCTATATCAATAGAGATCAATGTTTCAATACCAAAGGTTAAAGTAAAGGGATTCTCTCTTGTAGGCTCTCTGAGGGTGGTTTGGTAAGCCTATAGGAGAGGTTGAAGCTCTTCTACCTAGTCTTTTCAATAGCCCTCTAGTCTTTACTTGATTCCCTGAAGAATGGTTTTGTTTATCACCTTTGTCTATCCATTTGTCTGAGGGTGAGCGATAGAGGAGAAGTATTGCTTAATATTTAGCTCTTCACATTATCTAATTGTTTCCTATTATCATTTATGAGATGATATGGGATTCCAAACCAGCATATGATATTCTTCCAAATGAACTTAATTATGTTATCTGCGGTTATGGTTGCAAATGGTTCAACCTTGGCCCACTTTATGAAATATTTGATCGCTACCGCTAAGAACTTCTTCTGTCCTGTGGCCATTTAGAATGGGCCAACAATGTCAATCCCCCACTTAGTAAAGGGCTAGAAGTTGTAGATGGAAACTTGTTCGATCCCTAGAGCCTTCACCAAGTTTGGAAATTTCTAGCACGGGGGGCATTTCTTGACTAGGGCCTTAGCATCCACCTTCATGGTCGGCCAGTAATACTTTTATCGAATAGCTTTTGCTACCAGCGCCTTTCCCCTTATGTGAATCCCATATGATTTCCCATAGATTTCCCAGAGGACATACTCTGCTTCACCCGATCTAAGAAGCTTAATCCAAGGAAGCTAATACACCCTCATGTACAATGTTTTGTAACAAAGTGAAAAGTAAGTGTTGCGCTCTTTTATCTTATTCGCTTCCTTTGGGTTTGGTGGAAACTTTCCCTTCTCTAGAAAAGCTTTGATTAGGTCAATCTAACATGGCTCTTCTACTTCAAATTTGAAAACCTCTTCCCCTTCACCAATGCTAGCGGTTTTCATGAAGACTTTGTTCGGGTACACTGAGGGGTGTGTTGCCGCTAACTTGCTTAAGTTGTCTGCTCAATAATTTTGGATCCTCAAGACCTTTCTGTACTTTACCTTCACCCCTTTATCCTCCAGTTTTTGAATTTTTCTCTTGACTATTGCTAGGTTTCACCATTTCTTCCTTCCTAGATGCAAACATTCCATTTACATGACCTAATATAAGCTATGAGTCGCTACAGATGCATAATCTTTCTACCATCAAGAAATCAACTAGCTTAAGCCCTTGTAAGAAGTCTTCATATTCTACCATATTGCTAGTGGTTGGGAAGTCCATTTTTGAGGCGTACTCGAAAAGTACTCTAGAGCCACTTCTAAGGACAATCCCAATCTCACTGGCATTTTAAGAACTTACTCCATCAACTTAGAGCTCCCATACACTTTTCAAGTCTATGTCTCCCTTGCCTCTCCTCTTTACTTTCCTCCAAGACTGAGCATTCTTATATCAAATTTTCTAATTCTTGTTCTTTGATAGCAGCTCGGGGGTGGTAATGTAGGCTATATTGTCTGAGCTCTATAAAACATCATAACATTCTTCTTGAGGTCTCAGGTTTATATATAGTTTTTTTGCAGAGGCTTATCTACCACCATTGTTCCCTAGTGAGATTGGATATAGACCTTGAATTTCCTGCATATATGAGTAGTGGGTAAGCCAATTTTTCTATGAGAGAATAGTTGAGTTTGGGTCCTTGTAGAATTTTGTTGAATTAATAGATTGACTTTTGAACACCTGCTTCCTTTCTGATCAGTACTTCTCCTATGCATTTGGAGATGCTGAGAGGTATATGAGCACTTCTTCCCCTGGCAATGGTCTACTCAACACATGTTCTAAATTCAAGTAAGTTTTAAGTTCCTCAACGGCTTTTTGGAATCTTCAATCCACTCAAATACTCCATTCTTCCTCAACTTCCTGAAGAATGGAAAATACTTTTCTACCGCCTTTGACATAAACCTATTGAGAGCTACTAACCTCCCTATCAACTTTTGAACCTTTTTCACATTCTTTGGAGCTAGTATCTCTAAGATGGCTTTCGCTTTGTCTAGATTCACCTCAATTCCCTTCTTGCTCACTTGATAGCCAAGGAATCCCCCCCCCCTAGAATGAAGAGAGCACATTTCTCTAAGTTTAGTTCCATCCCATACTAGTTCATTCCTTCAAAGATTTCTTCTAAATCCTAGATATGTTCTTCAAAGCTCCTATTATTCACTATCATATCATCTACATACACCTCCAAAATCCTCCCCAATTGATCCTTGAAGATCCTATAAACTAACCTCTAATAAATGGGACCTGCATTTTTTAGTCCAAAAGGCATGAACATATAGAAATAGGTGCTTTTCTTCGTAATGAAGGCAGTCTTTTCTTCATCCTAGGGGTCCATCTTGATATGGATATAGCTTTTTTTGGCATCGAGGGAGGAGAAGTAATTGTACCCCACTATGGAATCTACTAGCTTATTAATCATCAGGAGTGGGTAGGAGTCTTTTGTGCCTTATTAAAGTTGGTGAAGTCTACACACATCCGGTAACATCCGTTTGCCTTCTTCATAATAACCACATTCGCTAGCCACTTCGGATATTGCACTTTTCGATTGAATCTGACTTCCATCAACTTACTCATTTCCTCATCGATCACTGCTTGCATTTCCATCCTAAAACATCTCTTCTTCTGCTTAATCGGCTTAAAGGATGGATCCATAGTCAGCTTATGTGTGATCACTTCTAGACTGGTCCCTAACATTTCCGAGGAATCCCAAGCAAAATTTTTCTCATGGCTTTCCAAGGACCTTTTTTCCTTTACTTTTTCTGCCACTGCCATATTGGCCTTGAAGCACCTTTTTGGTCTTTCTTCCTCCATTGGGAATGGTTCTAGCTTTCCCACCAGCTATGTTCTTCTACCTTGTTTTACCTTTACCTCTTCTTGTACCATTCACACCTCTTTAATCTTGATTCACACCATACTCTTCCTCTTTCGAGTGAACTCTACTTCAGATTCTTGCCTGTAGGTGTTATATATACAAAGTTTAATCCCATATGGTAAAGGAAACTTTACTCTTCACCTTCGAATACTAGTGTTAGCATCCATATCATGAGTAATGGTCATTCCATCAGGACATTGTAAGCCATTGGTATCTTTACTACCATGAAGAGTTCCATCACCGTAAGACACTTTGGAGCCAAACCTATAGTGAAAGACAATCTGATGTACTCAACCGCTGGTATTTCAATCTTGTCTAATGTTTTAATCGAGTTTTTGAGCTTCTTCAACTCATACTCTTTATTCTCAATCTTTTGATAACCTTCATAGGATAATAGGTTGGCAAAACTCCCATTATCTACCTAAATTCTTTGCACATTGTAACTGGCGATGATTGCCTTGATGACAATTAGGTCAGCCCTCTTCGGTGCCACCATCCCCTCTTCTTTGGTCCACTTCTTCTGGCCATTATAGAACATAAACTTTGATGTTTCTTTACTTCGGGCGATTGCTTTACCTTTGTTGTTACTCATCGCCTCCTCCTAAGGCCCTCTAGTGATGCAAATAATATCCCATGTCATCCCATCATTCACTATCGGTAGTTAAGGCTCTATTTGGTCCCTCGCAAACACCTTTAGATATCCTTACTTAATCAACCTTTCTATCTCTTCCATCAAGTGCCTGCAACCATACGTGGTGTGGTCATGTGTTATAGAACTTGTAAAACTTTGATTTATCACTTTTATTAGGGTCTCTCCTTATCAATCTTAGCCTTTGCATATCGTTTGGTCTTGAAATACTACAAAGACCACCTTAGGATTTGCATTTAGAGGGGTGAGCTTCGTCACATTAGCATGCTCTTTCTCTTTCTCCTTCGGTTGAGAAACCATGCTTTTAGAGTTACTTATCCCTCCTATTTGCTTCTTCTTACTTTTCTTCGAAGGGGTGTCATCCTCATCTCCCCTCTTTTTTTTAGCAAAATGACTTAGCCGAAAAGCATTATCTTGCCTAATGTACTTTTGAGCCAAAGTCATTGCTTCCTCAAGGTTTATTGGCGAGCCTGTCGTAAATTTCTTGAAAATTTTTGTGTGCGTGGTGCATTTTTATAAGGCTTCTACCACTCTTTCTTAGTCTAACCGGGTGACTTTTAAGAATTCAACAATAAACTTGGCTAGGAAATTACTCAGTGATTCATACTAGCCTTACTTTACAAGCTTCAAGGTTTATGTTTGCATCTCTATTGGAATGCTTGTTACAAACTTCTTCATGAATTTTTTTGCCAACTATTGAAAGTTCTCAATACTTTCTTCCTTCAAGCTATTGTACCACTTGGTGGCTGCCCCATCCAATGATCCCCTTAATACCCTGCACAATTCCTCGTCATCTCTTGTTTGTAATTCAACCTCATGCTTATAGTTCAGAACATGGGCTCTCATATCCATAGGCCAGTATATTAGGTGATGTTATGGCTTTGAATTTGTTGGGCATTTGATACTCAACTACCTTTCTGATGAATGAAGATTTTAGGTCAATGGTCAAGTCTCTATCTTTAGACTTTTTCTTTCCTTTGAGTTCCTCCATAAACTGCTTCACCATTTCTCTAATGTCTCGAGGATCATGACTTATACATGCTCTCCATCTTCCCTCCTCCTTTGAGACCTTAATCTGTGAGAACTTCTCCTCGTACTGTGCTCCCTTCTAGAGCAGTTCACTCTTTCCCTGTCACTCTCTTGCCCCTCAAGTCTAGATTTGTTAGATTCTTTCGAGCTTTCCACACCTCCTTCAACATTTTGCCCACTTCCCCCTCGCCTTCTTTCTCCTTTAGGTCTATATTATTTCCTCCTACAAATCCTATCTCAAACCTTAGATTGCTAGTCGATGCTTGGGGCCTATCACCATCTCCTCCTTGCAAGGTCTAGAATAGCTTTGGTCTAACTGTTCTTACTTGTATAGTAGGTGCATTATCATTCACACATTGCCTCGCAGGGTTTTGATTCTATAAGAGTTGTATAAGAGGAGCTAGTGTGCCTATGACATTTTGCAAGTCGGGAGAGATATTTGGTGATGCACTAGTTGAGGCTTGGAGTAAGGGTGTAGCGAAGGTTGCATTTCCTTGTGTATTTCTTAGGAGGTAGACTAAAGTTTGGAAAGATGTGGCTAGGTCAGGAGCAACTAAGGTGTTTGTGACTGGAGTTTCATGGGTGTTAGCTTGGTGAAGTATAAGTGGCATTGATTCTATTATCTTAAGGTTCATCCATGCTTGGAGTTTTCTGAATAGTACATGCTTTGAGCAAGAAAGGAAAGTTAGTGTGACTATCCTCAAAAAGAAAAGAGAAAATAGTTGTTTGAGATCATGAAAAAATTTTCAATCGATTTCCCACAGATGACAACAATTTGATATGCCTTAGACCTAACAACTTATGATTTCCTTGACTATGGATTGGATTAGATTGAATCTTGGACTTGATTAGCCTGCACTGATGAACAAACGTGAGGTTAAAGGGTTAGGCTTTAAGCCTGTCAAAGACTCTCCGACGTCTAAGTCAGATTTGGATAGAACAATTCCTTAGGCTCTTAAGGGCTCTTAGATCATATTAGGATTTTTGGACTTTTGGAAATAGTGTCACATACCTTGAAATACATGTCATGATAGGTATTTATAGTGTTTATTGGATTCCTAAGGTGGACATGGATCCTCACGTTGGAGTGTCACATGTCACTCCATAGTTAACTCATATGGTGGTCCTTAAGTGAGGTTGAGACACATATCTGAAGGAATATTCATTTGATTCTACCATAATTCTGTGTTCAAAGGTACTCTTCGTCACATATTGTGCCAAATAGCCCTTACTAAGGCTCTGAACTTGAACTTACATTTTTTGAGGCCTTCTCAAGTCATTCTTTCGTGATTATGGACTTTGGACTTTTTGTATTTTTACTATACCTGTATAAATAATATTTTTAAAATATAATAAAATAAAAATTAATAGTATGGTACCTAATATAAACTTAAGTTTTAAAAAGATGTTTGAAATGATAATTATTTTTAAATAATTTAAAATTCAGTATTTATTGTATTTTAGTTTTGAAATCGTCAAATGTTAATTTAATTTGGCATAAAAAATGTTGATTTATCTTATTTTCTATTTAATTTGGCTTTTGTTATTTATTTTCTATTTATTTTAATAATATAAAGTTCAATTTCATTTTTTATTTGAAAAACTTATTATATACTAATTAAATATATTTAATAAAAAAATATGCCTTATCACCATAAATATAATGTGGAGAAATGTTACAGTTTGTGAAAAAAAAAATATTATAGAAAAATAAATTAAGGATTGCACTAGAAACGTGTTTCTCACATTTTGATAGCTGTGTCTGTGAGTGGAGACACACTCGGACATCTAAATGACGTGATCGGTGTTAGAAAGCATGTAACATTTCATGTGGTACTTCTTGTTTTGTTCTACACTTGGCGATTCGGAATCTATATAGTGATACAATTATGCAAACTTTAGCTGATTTTATTACACTAAACTTCACACACATTTTTATTATAAATAAATAATTAATTATTGTAATTATATAATACACATTTTCCCATACGTGATGTTCGTGTCAGATTTTTTCCTCTAATTTAATTTTCGTTGAAAAACTCTCATTATTTTTCTTTTAGGAAAAATATTCTCTCATTATTGAATGATCAATCAAAATAATTGGGGATTTAGTTCTCAGATTTAAGAAAAATAATAACTATAGAATGAATGAATATACAAGATTTAATGTTTTTATTATAGGCAAGAGTTAATACATGTTGACATTGGTCTTCATCTAAATTCCAATTGTTAGGAGAAATTGCAACACAGGCAAGAAATTAAGATTTTTTATTTTAAATCTATTTTGATACTTAAATAAGTAAATATTTAAAAACAATGGTTGAATGTAATAAACAAGAGGTTCTACATATCTTTACTCTTTGGCTATGATAGTGCATTTATAGGGATTGTGAGACGATAGAATTTAAGTAGGATTCCTCTTTAAGAGGTTGAATCCTTCTTGGATTCTATGCAGATTCTCACTTAGTCTAGGATATTTCAGTATCCTAATAGGATATGGAGATTAGTGCACGTTCAATTGAGATTGTTATATGATATGGACTTTTAGGTCCACATCCAATCTATCATGTAAGCTGAACTTAGGCTTGTATGGAGTGGACTTTTCAAATCATGAGTTATTACATGTCCTCCCTAGTTTGGACAAGTCAAAGACTTGACTACAGGTTTCTCTTGGATGACCAATCTAAATTTTTCTGAACTCCATTCGATAAGCAGCAGAAGATCTTTAATCTCTCTAATCGTGATTCTTAGAACTTTTTCCCTCTCCAAAGTTTATCAAAAACCAATGGTTATTACCACCTTCATTAATAGATTTTCCCTCGATAACACCAAATGTTAGCTCACCTTTCCCCAATATCTGCCATCATTGTCACATGCAATTTCTTACAATTTTCCAATTAATTGTCTTACTTTAAGATATTTCTTCTTGTATATATAACTGCTCTTCAGCCCTATTCCAAATCATTCTTTTTTCTTACTCTCAAAATTTTCTCTACTCTTTTTCTTGCATGCTTCTGCATTTTCCTTCTACCATTTCAAGTTTTTTTTACCCAAAGACCTGTAAGTTTTCTCCAACCCTCTTTTTCTTCATTTTCTTCTCTTTTGTTTAATTTTATTTAACTATAATGGCAATAACAAGGTCCTCCACCCCCAATGACTTTGAATAGACCTTAGAGGATGTTTAAAACATTAGTCCTGAGGATATAGAAATTACTTCTACACCCTCCCAAACCGATCCTTCCTTAACAACCTCGATAGAACCTGAAGAAAGTGAAAAACCTGCCAAAATGAAATCTATCTTAGAGATCCCCTATAGAATGTCCCAAAATATGCTATCTACCTTCAAAACAAGCTACAATATCCCTACGTCTTACAAACTAAGGCTTCCTGAACTTGGGTCTTTTGCTAACTAAATCCTAAGGAGGAATGAAATGCTTGTCTAGCTAACCAATCTAAAGTTTAGCTTAAAATTCCCATTAAACTCCTTAGATATTGATCTACTGAACCATTATCAAATCCTTCTAGGGAAACTCCATTTAAACTCTTGGATGATCCTATTTGGTCTCCAACTTCTCATCTAGCTCAAAAAGTTATCTTTGAAATTTAGAGTCATTTAGGAGATTTACCTTTGAGTTGCTAAACAGGGATTCTATCATTACTCCTTTTGGTCATCTTGCAAATTGATTAGGTAAATATCATCACTAAAGACTGAAAATATTAGTTTTTCATTTTTGTCAATCTAGAGGGATGGGGAGATCTGCCCTATCAATGAACCTTTACTCTAATAACTTACAATAACCCTATTGATTTCACAAATGATGAAAATATTATCCGAGCCTATTTCAAAAGGCTTCTTAAAGAGAAAAAATTATTTCATGGAGAGAGTCTAAGCTATTTATATTTTGAGTATATCAAAAGTCATGATTTTTATCCTTGCCTTTCTGCAATTCGTCCTACTGATGCAAAAACATATCTCTACAAACTGGCGATATATTTTTATTTCTAATATATGGTCTTTTCAACCACTCCATGTGATTTCCTAATCTCATGACCAAGTAATTTTTTTAGAGGCTTTACTCAAATGTCGCTAAGACAAGAGAAAAACTTCTAAATCTTTGGAGGTCATCCTAATAGATCACCCTGCCCCACCTATGCCAACTGACATATGCTCTGATCCCCATCTTGATGGAGCTATTATCTTATCGGATAAGGTAGCAAGAAAACAACCAATGTCTAGCTCAAGGGAAAATAATAAAATGAGTTTGTTCGGCTAGAGAGAAGTTGACTTGAAGGAGATCGTCGACATTCCAAACTTACTCCAGAGGTACTTTGGCGAAGATGCTTCAATGTGGAGTCTCATTATTTCTCGAGGTAATGAAAGTGATGGTACGTCCTTTTGATGTAAGGTAGTATGATCAGATGACAATAAGCAAGATTCAGGGGCACATCGTGAGCATGACAGCAGTGGTAGATGATATGTCTTTAATTATTTTAGTTTTATTCATTACTTTTCATGTTACTTTATGTCCGGGTATTACTCTGGTAACAAATCGGCTGGAGGCAAAGTACTATGCTTAGGAGATAAAGCTGAAGGAAGAGGCCGATCAAAAGGTCATAGAGAGGATCTCTGAACTTGAAGCATTAAACCAAACCACTCTAGAGGAAGAGAATAAAAAGCATGCCACTAAAAATGCTCTGTGGGCCACTGAAAAGCCCAAAGTGATCAAGAAGATGAGACAACTAAATGGGAGATTAAAAAAGGAAGACCAGGCTCGACAAAGGTTGAGGGATCTTTGGATCGATCCAAACAAGCTTTTGACCTCCAAATAGATTATCAATTGATAGATTTGAATTTTATTAATGATGTTATGTGAAGTCTTCTTGACAAAGTTTAACATTTCGTTAAAGAAACATATCTAGATATTGATGTTGACTTCATCCTGGACATTGAACTTGATCCTTCTCTCTTAGCACCTCTTCATCCTCCATTGCCTCCAATCAACATTCATGCCAACTCATCTACCGAAGATCCTCTTGACTCGATCTCTACTACAAAATATGAACTGGGCTCTTCAAGATTAATTCTTCTCTTTCTTTTATTTTCTATTGAGATGTTCACTATAATGATCCCTCTTATACGTATACCTTTTTTTTTCTAAGCTAATGAAAATAATATTTTTCCTTCTAATAGTTTTTTGCCTTTGAATGTGCTTGTGAAAGATTTCCCCCTTTTTATCTGTTGAATGAATAACATACATAACACATTAGCCGTACATTTTTTTTCCAATCTTTTACTTAGAAAATTTTTCATATATTTGAGGCATAAGTCTTTTGAGTAGAAGATCCTAGATTAATTTGATTCAAAAGAATTTAAATCTCATATACATTGGCATTGTTTATTTTGGTCCAAGAGATCTTAAGTCACATATTAGGTAGACCTTAAACCTTGGCAATGTATTTTAGGCTCAAAGGATCTTTAGTTATTGATTAGGCAAGCCTTATACCTTGGCGATGTATTTAAGTACCATTTGTACAAATAATAATCCCCTTTGTTACATGATTTCTTTTTCATATAGATAGATATTGGATTTATGGGGAAACTACATAGAAATACATTTTGTGCAATAACCCTTCTTATCTGATAGAAAAGGATCTAGACCTCCCAAAAAAAGTATGAAAAAAAGGCTCGAATGAAAGGGGCTATCTCGTAGCTCTTGGTTTGTGAAGATACATTATTATGTGCTTCATTTTATTTTCCCATTGAGTTCAAGCCTAAGCCTGTGCTCGACAGATAGTTGTCCATACATGATAAGGGATGTATGGATTCTCGAGAAGAGAGGACACAACACCCCCACACCACACCACACCACCCCCCGCGGACCGTACGGATCCCATGAGTGAATCAAGGAATCTTCAATTGCTGGCAGCCCTTACACCTTGGTAATGTATTTAAGCTCAATGAATCTTTAACCATCGATTAGGCATGCCTTAAACCTTGGCAAGGTATTTCAAGCTCAAGGGATCTTAAGCCACCAATTAGTTAGTGATGTATGTTTATGCTCAAGGGATCTTCAGCCACTGATTAGAAAGGCCTTACACCTTGGCGATGTATATCTTTAAAGTTTGAGAAAATTTTAGCATAGTCTTTGCAAAATTTTGAATAACTTTTAAAAAGAAAGAAACATTATTCAAACAAAACCAACTAATAATAATCTAATGAATATGAACTAATAGTAAAAGATAAGGAAGTTAATTTAATAGTCCTCAGGAGAGCTCTACCTACCATATCTTTTAGCTTATATGCACCCAGTGCAATCAATTTAGTGATCTTGTAAGTTCCTTCCTAGTTGGGCTCTAGCTTCCTAACTCCTATGTTTTCTTTGGTGATTTTTTCTTTTTTTTTTAACATGAAATCACCTTCTCTGAAGAGTTTATTTTTCACTTTTTGACTATGATATCTAGTGACCCTCTATTTACATGCCACTATTCGTTCATCGGTCTGAGTTCTTCTTTCTTCTAATAGATCAGATTAAGTTGAAGTTTAAGATCTTGGTCTATTTCGATAGCTCGCTCCACCCTATAGCTTGGGAGTCTTATTGTGTCTCGCCTACAGTTGATCTAGCAGTTGTTTAATAGCTCCATAATACACTATATAATTCCTTATCCTATGCTCCTTTACAATTGTTCAACCTTTTTTTCAATCTTTGTAATATGATCCTATTTGATACTTCAATTTGTCCAGTAGTCTCGGGTGGGCTACCAATGTAAATCTTAGGTCGATCTTTAAGTTAGAGCACAATCCTCTAAAATCCCTACAATCACTATGGTTTGATATGACGACATATGGCATTCCAAATCAGCATAAAATATTTTTTTTTTTTAGAAAAATTGTAGTAATTTGTTGAGTGATCTTTACCATAGGTCCATATTCAATCTGCTTTGTAAAATGATCTACTGTTACTATAAAAAACTTATACAGATCGATAACTGGTGTGAAAGATCTTAGGATGTCTATTCCTAAAATCTAAAAGGCCAAGGTGATCCAACCAGGATCAAGTCTAAACATGGTTATCTGTATATTAGAGAGTGATCTTGACATCTCTTGCAATTTCTTTCTAGTTCTATAGGATCTTTATTAACAGTAAGCTAATAATAGTCTTGGAGGATCACTTTCAAACTTATATTGGTTGTTGCCTCATATACCCCATAAATTCCCTAGTGTAACTCTTTCACCACATATTCACCATCTTCTTTTTTGACACATCTCAACCATGGGTGGGTTTTGGATCATTTGTGTAGATATCCTTCGAACCAGTTGTACCCTACCGCTTTATTAATCATTCTTTCTGCTTCACTCTGATCTTCTGGTAATTCTCGTTGAACCAAACAATTTTTTTATAAGATCCTATTAGTGGTGTATGCTCTAGAGTCTGTACTTTATATATATTTGTAATCTTCATCCATTAATGGCTATTGATATATATTTTTTTGTTTAATGATTAGTTTATAACATATATATGTTCCTTAATTTCTATGTAAGAGAATCTTATCTCAAAGAGTTTGAGAATTTGGAGACAGATTCTTTTTGTCATAAACTTTAAAGATAGTTCATGGCCATAGGATTATTGGTAGGAACGTCATTAATCCGGAAAGATTGTCACCTCTGTTATCATCCATGACAAGTATGAGATATTTGTTGGTATGGAAGTAGTGAGTCTCATACTACAAACATGTGATGTCATGACAACATGTGGACACTCATGAGATGAGTAAGTCAAACAGTGACATTAGATGATAAACACATGGGTTTTATCCACTAGTCAATTTCTGATCATCTAGATTATAATTGTGCATATAATCCTTAGACTTGAGGTGACATGTTATCTGGCGTATTGGTGGTTATGGTTTGTTAGTGCTTACATACCGATGCTAGTCACGTATTGGTATATGGCATGTGGTGG